>JAWZYV010019265.1:0-54829 GCA_038373885.1 Cheiracanthium punctorium
AGCCTTAGTAACCTTTCAAGCTATTAATTGATGTTTTCTTTTATTTTGATAAGCATCGTTTACATAAATTACTGCTTTATTTGTAGTCTTAAGACTTTTTTCAGGTTTAAAAATCTTTCCTCATAGCCCATGGAAAAGTACGGATCTTTACGGACATATCATCTGTTGTTCAAACTGAAAAAATGGTCATATATTGATCTTTCATCTTAAATACCAAATGCGTCTAAGAGATATAAACTAAATTGCAAAACACAGAAAAAAAAGTTTATCGATTTATCTGGTGTACGAAAACCGATACAAACGTTATGACATAATATGAAATTTTTGCAACACTGAACACGTGGTTAAATTTTATTGACCGTTGCCATTGTTTTTATTAGTTTCGTTTTAGTTTCATTCCATCATGTTTTAAAGTTACCTTTCCATGAAAGTCGCTCCTGTGTAGAGGCGTACCAAGTTTTTGTTTGTGGTTATATCTCTTCTCTACTTATTATAAAAGAAGGTGTCTGTGTGTCTGTGTGTGTGTGTGTGTGTGTGTGTGTGTGTGTGTGTGTGTGTGTCGGCAGCGTTACGGACAAACGGCTACACCTAGAAACACCAAATTTGGTACTCGGGAAGATGTAAATATGTAGTTGTGCACCTCGAAGCGATTTTTTCAAAATTCGACCTAGAATTTTTTTTATTTTATGTTTTATGCGATTTTTGGCATTTTTTCTCACCTAATTCGTAATAACGGCGGAAATTACGCTCGCAGCAAAACGGCATTTGTATCATCGGATAGAGGAGGAAATTTTCTTTTAAAAACAGTTTGTTCTGAATACGTAACATGATTTACCGATTTTTAGGAATTTTTTTACTAAGCATCTGCTTCGCGATTGTTTTTCGTAAAATAATTTTAAAACTGTCGCATCTTGAATTCTATCCGTCATAACTTTTAGATATTTTGACAAATCGTGAAACATTCTTTTCTCCCTCTTTTAAAATAAAAACGAAAAAATTATGTAAATTAGATGATTTTTTACGAATTTTAATGCAGCCTAATGTTTAGAATTTAATAGCATCAACGCGATCTTACGCCATTCATTACATTGCGATCACGGCACGAGAATTTATGTTCGGTTGTTGCCACAGAAAGGATTAGAAAAAAGGATTTTTTCAACCAATCGAGTTTTTAAATGGGATATCAGAATTTCAATTCGCAAGTGAGGATCTATGACGTCAAATGCTTTAAGATACGTAAAAATTACTCCATAATTTTAACTCATTTATTCCAGCTCTATTTTCAACACAGGGAGACGATATTTTGATTAAAATTTACTGTAGAAATAAACTAAGAAATTCACGATTATTATTATTAGAAGTGGTATTTTAATCCGGTGCTTATTTAAAAATTGAAATGTTTTCACGGCGCTGAAAATGTTCATTTTAAAAGTTACAAAGTTCGTTTCAAAGCGCGATATATTAAATTTTTTCTATTTACTATTTTTATTTTTGGCATTTAATTTAGCGCAGGCGTTGCCTAACATACGCATGCAGGTTGCGAGTATAATTTTATTTTAACGTTGAATTACGTTCCTCCATAAAGGTTACATAACGCAAAGTTTTAATGATACCGTTTGAAAACAATTATGCGAAATATCGAAATTAACTCCCTCAACCTACCGGGGTATCCTTTACGGCAGTCAAACAGTGACGTCATAAATAAAAAAATGCGTGAAATTTGTAAACTCTGCAACTCTAACGCCCTGTCACAATTAAAGTGGGAATAAGTAGCTCCTCGAGATTACACAGTTTGATGTTTTTCAGGAGACAGGACTATGGAGGATATAAAAGATATCGCTATATTAGATACATGGATAGTTAAAATGGCACCCCTTGGATATTTTCTCCCCACAGTAAGATGAAATGGTTTGCGGCGCTAAATACGCCCATCTTATAAAACTATGTATAAATTAAATATATATGGAGAGTTTCCTTAATGGCAACCATTATGTGAAATGATTATTATTTATGCTAATGCTTAAATTGCAAAGAATCGCCACAGAATCAAAAGATCCCATTGAGGCCAAATAATCTAAGCTGTTTCTTTAAAGGGAGCCTTGAAGAGGGAGAAGCGAATATAGATAGTATTAATGTACGTAATAGGTAGTATTATTAGATTTGTAAAGATAATATGAATAAATCGCAATGTACCACGTTAATAAATATTTCATGAAATTAAAAGTGTCCTGTTTCAACGGTTGTCTTACAACCAACTAAACGAAAAGTAATTCTAATTTGCGTTAATATATCCCGCAGTAATTTCAACAGAGGAGATTACTTGAACTTTTTTAAAAATGAAATTCTGTTTTGTCACATGCAGATATGATTTTAGTAGTAAAATATTCCCTTCTTCCCGTATGAAGAGCGGGTGCGCAGCTATTTTAAAAACATCTCTTGAAAATAGCATAAATGAATTCAGAAGACCTCAAAACGTGTCAATACACCAAAATCTCGAAGTCGAATTTTTTCATGATTACAATACTTTCCTTATATGGTACATGTTCGGAAAGAGATAAATGGTGCTCCATTTCTTGTAGTGTCTTAGGTATTTAATGCTACAACTTGAGCCTAAAAAACAGTATGATGTAGAAATAAGACCAGGTGCGTAGCCAGGAAATTTTTTCGGGGAGGGGATATGAGCCTGGAAATTTTTTCGAGGGGTATATGAACTTATATATGCATAAATAGACGGAATTTCATCACTAATCCAAAAATTTCGGGGGGCGGATATATCCCGATATCCCCCCCTCTGGCTACGCCCCTGAATAAGACATTTTGAAATCCAGGAGTTCTCTGCAAACCATTAAGCTTTCCACTTTTTTGATAGTGAATGACACTGACGTAGTTTTTTGAGTCATTATACTGCAATGATCAGGTTAGTACTCATGACACAAACTTTACATCAAGAGTCAAATAATTTTGCTCTTTTTTTTTTTAATTCCACATCACGAATAATTTCGAATTACACATGTAAGGAAAATTTTCATTTCCTACCGTGCGAAGAACGGGCACGCAGTTAGTATTACCTAAAAGAATGCACGTTAAGTTAAAAACTTCAAATAATTTATATTTTCTCTCGCCGATAAAATTTAAAACAGTTAATGACGCGTAGATTCGTTGAATTTACATAAATCTTTTTCTAAGTGAAATATTTAAATTATTATCAACTTCACACACTTAAGTTATTACCTATTGCGCGCATTTTGGCTCCAGTTTTAGAGCCATTCTACTCAGCAACCGCTATTTTGAAACTCTCGGAAAAAAATCCTGCGTACACCATTGTTTCTACAGTTGCAGATCCGGCGGTCTCTTTTGACAAGACTGAATCATTATTATACTCGTGAATAAAACATCGGAAAGCAGTTCATTTTTACAAGAAACATGTCTAAATGCTCTTGATTCAAGCAATATGTGTGTTCATGTGTTCGTATGTGTGTTCTTGATTCAAGCATATATGATTTTTTGGATGCTTGGGCCAAGGACGTACCCAGGGGGTGGTCCAGGGGGTCCGGACCCCCCGTGAAGGATCCTGCCCAAGAAAAATACTATATTTTAGTGTTGAACTACACGTTACACCAGAAAGCAAATCATAACGGTAATGGGGAGTGGAGGGTGGAGGCCCCTCATAGGCTCCATGTTTATGTTATATCTATATGCAGGATGCATGTACTAGAGGCCTGCGCCTGCGCGCCACAGGTTATTTGTACCACGCCGCCGCCGCCGAGGTCTGGGCCGATGCGCCGGCGAGGAACGCTGATTTTACATCCCGGCGTACAATCGGCTCCAAAACTTTTTTTAAAGGTCCTAAACTTTCAACTGCTCATATTTTTCTGGATACTTCTTAACGCTAGTAACTCGTAAAGATACAATTTAAATTTTTTTGATTCAATGGCGTCATTTGATTGCTTTAAAAACTGTTGCACCATTGCATTATACCTCAAGAGAACATTATAGGTTTGAAATGGTTTATCAGAAGGTTGTGGAGAGAAAAAAAATACTTAAAAGCAAATAATGTATCAGTCGTATATTGATAACTAAATGTATCGTGCTACATAAACACCATAAACTTATCCGATCTTGATAAAATCTATTGTTGCAGTAGAAATATTTTAAAAGTGTACCACAACGGCACGCTCATACTCGCTCATACAGCCACCAGTGGCCGAGCGCATAGCGCTCTGAACTGGGACACGGAAGGTGCCCGCTTCAAAACCAGGTCACGTCCCCCGACCTAACCGTTCGTAGTTTCCTCCGAAACTTAGCGCAGATACGGATTAGGACCCCTTAGAAAGACCCCAACGTAGGGCACCCTACTAGAGATGAGTTCGGGTTCATTTTTCAAAACCCGAGCCCGAAGACTTTTAATTCGAGCTCGCCCGAGCGATATTGTTTATGTCGGAGCTCGAGCCCTAAAATCACGGGCAAAAGAAATAGAGGGATAAAGCTTAGCTCGTGATTTTGACGAGAGAGAGGCTTAAAGGGTTAAATAAGCACAGTAATTTCGCTAGATTGACATCAGATTCCAAAGGGTTTTTATTTTTTTTTTATGGGCGGGCACTTGCTTTTCCAGAGTATTCGCCACTACTAAGACCCAAAACACTGCCCATTCCACTATGGGGGCACCCAATGGGCTGCCAGATTTACCCCCCCATGAAGGGACGGACAAGTTAACATCCACGCTTAAACCAAACGAGCGAAATTCGATCAGTCGGAGCGATTTTTGGCCCAGTTTTCAATAGCGCGCTTCTGCTTTAGGAGCGTGTTTTTCGATCACAACAGCGGAGCGAAATATAACAATAAGCGAGTAGGGGAATTCTCAGAAAAAAGACGAAGCGAGGAGGGGAATTCTCAGAAAAAGACTACTTAAAGAGCACTTTTGCGGAAATACCGGTAGGTTTCCATGGAAAAAGACCGCTCCGCAATGTATCGCTTTTTCGATTTAAGCGTGTCCATGCCGAAGCAGGGATTCGAACCCGGACCCAAGGCGTGATAGAATGGTTCTTTAGCCACTACGCCACCTGGGCGTCGTGATTCCAAACTTATTTTATCGAAACAGTTTTAATGTTACTCAAGTTAAATTGTAATAATGTTTTAACTTCAGAATAGAAAAGGGGAGAGTGACATAGTTCACCTCCTTGTCCTTAGATACAGGGAGGGTGAAAACACCCCGTCTTTTGGCACGTGCCTGAGGAGAAGAAATATTGGTTAAATCTGAACTTATTTAACTAATAATAATCAGCCTACACTCCAATATTTAATTTATACAGTTTTACTCATAACATCGCGCGGCCGCTGATAACTCCATTCAAAAATTCCGACGGGCTTCTTAATTTTAACTCATTTTTCCTTTGCTAGGTACATTTTTCTAAAAATAATGATTTAAAAGCTTTTTTTTCCGAATGTGAGATTTGGGAGGATTTTAAATACGTGCATTTTGGATTTGACCTGTATTTCTCCCTGCACGCTTAAATCTATTGATTAAAACTAACACTCCTTTATTGATTAAATTTCTTATCGGCTGATTTAAATCCTTTTACGCTAAAAATTTCGGAAAAATACTCTTTAAAGACAATAATTTGTAAACTCCTAAATTCGCCTAAATGCCCCCAATTCGCTAGATTCTATTTAGCTCTATTTTTACTTAAATCTTGTCTATTTGAGAATTCTGTCTTTACTCCCCCACGAAAAGAAATCCCTGGTACCATATCCTATTACTATCACGTGACCAACGCTCTTCAACGGATAACGGTTCATAGTGACAACGCGGGCATCGTGGCTTACGGCGGGCATCGAAGGACAGGCATGTCATTATCAAAATATGAATTAAAAGAATTTCTTAAGAGGATACTGGATGTACTTTACTTAATGCTAAGTCCTTTTGCTGTGGGTGCTTACTTCTCGATGTATTCGCTGGTGATAATTTTATTTTATATCCGAATACCAAATGCATCTTTTTCATATTCAGAGTTGTGAAATAAATTCAACCTAAATGTGGAGAGGATGCTTTCGGCAAAAATTTTGTTTTAATGGACAGAGTTTCTTACGATTGGATTATAAAAATCTCGTCGCTGTTGTAAAACAAATGAAGTTATGATATCTTCAGTCCAGTGAGTAAATACTATTTTACCTTTTTCATGTAAATGAATTTGGTTGCTGGTTAACCATGCATTTCTGTATTTTGACTGTACTGTGAATTCGTTTTATAACTATAGTGATATTAGTGTGATTATAGTTATAACTATAATGAGACTATAGTGATATTATATTCTATTTATTAAAAAAAATACTTTTTTATAGTGTATGAGGATTGTGTAATGTATTTGCCTTGATTTAAAATTTATTTTCTTGGGCTTATAATTATAGATTACAGCTCTGATAATAAAAAATTAAGAAAACGAATCATTCAATATATTAATCAAAAACATCAGATTTTCATAAAACACCCTTTTTCTAGCTTAAAATAATAATCTTAATTGAGTACAGATATATTAATCAAAAAAGTACTGATTTTGTAAAAACCCTCATTCTATAGCTTAAATAATAATCATAATTGAGTACAGTTATATTAATAAAAAACGGACAGATTTTCTAAAAACACTCCTCTTTTTTGATTATTATTTGGGCTAAATGGAGCTGTTGTATAATGCTCAAAAATAGAGAACTTTTCGCTCCATTGATTTTTGTCGAGTAATGGAGCAAATTTTACTCAATCGGGAGAATGGCTGTTTGAAGTCAAAAATTGAGTAAAAATATACTCCGTTTGATTATTATTTTACTCAGTAGATTTAAACGTGTACTTCATGAAATTTTTGGCTCTTCACGTTTTTATAAGCAGCAAATCTTCTCTCTGGACATTTGATTGAAAACGTAGTATAATGAGTTTTCGAATTTCTACGGTTTTCAGAAACGAACTCGAAAAAATTTCGAAATTATAATTAAATATTTGATAATTCCGTCAACTTTTAAAATTAAAACAATATATTTTAAACAGGTGTATATCTATAAGAAGCAAACTAATGCGAAAGTGCATAATTCTAAACTATCGAAATTTACAAAATATTTGTACTACACTTTCTTAATTGTTCCTACACAGCCAATCTTTAAAGCATACTACTATAGTTGTTTAATCATTGGTCAACTGCTTAGGAAACAAAGATTCTCTTATCTGTTAAATCAGAACAAAACCAACTCTTAAAATCAATATTAGGTACACATAAAATATTAAAGTTGAAATCTTTCTTTATATTAAAACACTGAACAGTATATTTTATTAATAAAGGAATAGAGCATTTTCAATTTCTTTGCGAAAGCCGTTAAAGAGCTGCTAACTAACTTTGATTTTAAACTTTACTAATACGTTCGCATGGAATCTTAATAATAGGGGAAAATTTACTTTAATGTCATTTAAACGGTTTAAGAAAGTGTCTAAACAAGGAAATATTTTAGAACGGTTATTTTTATCTTGGAGATAAAATTAAAAAGTAAATTTAATTACTTTTAAAGAGAAGTGAAATGGTGCGTGAAGTTAATGTAAACAAAGGAATAAATGTCAAACAATGTAAAGCAATAGAGTCGTTTTAAAAACTGAAATAACGGCACTCGAAATTTTTCAAATTGCTGAAGACATCCTTCTGCTTCATGTTTCATCACTTGAAAAATTTGACATTGTTGAGACTCTTGTTTAAATACTGGTTGCTTTGTTTTTATTAGCAGATAACCAGTAGCTTATTTCAAGCTTAATTAATTATTTGCATTCATATAAATAAATAATTTATCAAGATAATGTATACGTGTATTTCAAGATCATGCGTAAAAAATGAATCTGAAGTGTGTAAAAAGCACTTCAAATACAAACAATTACATAAAAAGTGATGTATTTTTCAGCAAAATACAGCAGTTGACAAGTAACAGAAAATCAAAAACATTCTTATTTATTTTATTTTTATTTTTTTGATTTACTGATGTTGGTTTGGGGGATATTTCTTTACCAGATCTGTTTTCTATCTTTTGAAAATATAAGATTGATGGTTTTAGTTTTTAATTTTCTGGCTTTGGTATTTCTTGTATCGGATAGTATTTTTCCACTTTTTTACTTTCATTTTTTATAAGCGGTAGTTTTATCTTCATTTGTGGTTCTTACATGAACTTGGATTCATTTTACTATCTTTCCAGTCTCGCCTGTTTTATTACTGTATATTGTTTTACATTATCGAGTTTTTTAATTTCAATGCCGGGAACAACAATTAAAGGAGGATTAGTACATACAAAATTAACTTGTCCAAAAGTAATTACCTTATCAATCGGATTAAACGGTCACTTTTAAAGTAGAGAACTATATTTCCTAATTATTTCGTTCCCAGTTGATGTAGCATTTCAAAAGTACTTAATAGAACATTTTCCATAGTTTCGTTTATGAAAAATTCCATTAAATTTAATGTTTTTTAACAGCGTCACTTTGCTAATATTAAGCAACGGCCTGCGGAATCTAGTTTTTTAGAACATTTAAGAGGTTTTAAATAAAATACTTTAATGCGAAACAGAATTTATATAAATGTGTATTTCATTGATTAAAAACATTTTACCAGGGAAAAAAAGAATCTTCCTGACCTTTCCTTATATTCAGGTTTGTCAAAACTGACGCCCAGGTGGCGTAATGGCTAGAGAAGCATCTTATTGCACCTTGGGTTCGCGATCGATTCCCGGCTTGGGCGTTTACTTGTCCTTCCCTTCCTAGGGGGCAACGCTGGCCGCCCACTGGCTGCCCCCATAATAAAATGGCCAGTAATTCGGGCCTTACTGTGGTTGTTACTAGTATCCCGTGCTTAGCAGAAGCGAGGCCAGGTCCATGAGTTCATATACCCTCAGAAAATCCAAAAATTAGATGGGGTTGCAATCTTTCGAAATACTGATACAGTTGAGAACGTCTGAAGGAATGGCTGCGCAGGAGGAGCATTTCTTACAGGTAGGGAAAACTTTTTGGTTAAATTTGTTCTTTAAGCTTTTAATATGGTCAATAATAAATCTGGAGAACGCTGTCCGTTCGCTTCTGT
The DNA here is from genome assembly GCA_038373885.1 of Cheiracanthium punctorium. NCBI lineage: Eukaryota > Metazoa > Arthropoda > Arachnida > Araneae > Cheiracanthiidae > Cheiracanthium > Cheiracanthium punctorium. Next base: position 9,093 of record JAWZYV010019265.1, read on the forward strand.
CTTCCCTGAAGATCAGTGCTCGCCCCGGCTGATCTGCTGTGTACCAGTAGTGGGGAGGAGGGGTCTTCCAGGTGTTATTAATGCTTCTTTTCCTTATGCGTTTGAATTTCACAAGAGAGTTCTGAGTAGGTAATAGCCAGGTTATTCGGCAAGGGTCCAGTTATGCCCTGTTTTGCAAGGGAATCTGCTAATTCATTCCCGTGAAGGCCCACATGGGATGGTATCCACTGAAAACACATGTCATGTTTTCCAGAAAGATAGCAGAAATGTTGCAGGATTGCCACACCAGCTCTTTCTCCCACTTTTGACCATCCAATCAATTGCTTTCTACAGGCCCTGCTGTCCGTAAGGGTCCAAATGGAACCAAGCCTTGGGTCTTCTTCAATTGCATTCAGTTCAGCCTCAATTGCCAATAGCTCTGACTGGAAAACCGAGCAAGCAACCGGATTTCTCAATGAGATATTGATAGCGTTTTCAGGACCCTAGATGAACATCCCACTTCCAGTACGATTTCGATCATCTGTACTGCCATCCGTAAAAATCTAGTGGCCGTCCTGTGGGATATTGTTGATTACCTCGCGAGCCAGTTTTTGTAACAAAACAGGGCCGTCTGATGACTTATTTGTGCGAACAGGAAGATTCGGGTTGAAGGCTCGTGTTAAACTCTCGGCAATCCACACATACAGGGTCAACACAGGACCTGAGCAAGTAAGGCTCTACGTCTTGATGGAGCACATTCAATGAAACTGTATGTGAAAAGGGGGCTAACTCTTTTTAGCCTCTGGGTATATCTCCAGCTCAAGAGAAAGTCAGCAGTTCGATGTTGAGCACTACAGTTTTGTAGCTCACTGTAGTATTTCACAAGACTAAGTTTTCTTCTCTTATTGAGCGGCAGAACATCAGCTTAAAAAAAGGCAATTTCTTCAGGACAGGAGTGACGCAAACCAGAGAGTATACGTCCGGCTTATCAGTAGCAAAATGCTTGATGAGAGAAATGCCCACCCGTTGAAAACAAAAAAAATTGTCAAAACTGAACTTTCCAAACTCAAATGATTAGCAGGTGTTATTAAGGTCGTAATGATTTTGAAATTTCGTCAACACGCATTATCCATGCTCTTGTGATTTATTAAACAAAAAAATTACAGAGACTGGGAATGATACTGTAACAATAGTCTAACCCGATAAGGAAGTGTTGACGCAATGTGTGCAAACCATGAGTCCGATGAAAGGAGCTGCGCAGGCTGATGTTTCCAGTTTTCTGATGTCTAATGTCTATCATGAAAATCAAAACACTTTCAATGAAACGTTTCTGTCAAAATTATGAGAACTCTGATGTTACCAGACACTGTTTTGCAGAGATGGGGGCCCAGGGCAAAAGCTTCATTTGGAGGATCCTCTTACGAAAACTTTCTTAAACCCTACAAAGAAACTTTCTTATCACACCCTACAAAGAAGGATATTAAAAGAACATAAAAATGATTATTGAATAAGATGCAAAAAGAAGAGTAATAGTTTTATAATAATAATATTATGTAGGATAATAATATTTCAATCATATTACTTAGTTTCAATCGTTGATTTCATTCCTGAGTTTTCAAGTAACATATTCTACAATATATTTGTATTATTTTCCTAATGTTTATATCCGAGCATTTATTTATAGTGGGACAGATCTTTACATCACTCCACTTAAGAATATTTTCCGACTGAAAATCAGCTCTATGGTTTCCCCGCGATCAGCATTCATCACTCCATTGAATATAAGTTTGTGGAGCTTGAGACTCTACCGTTTAGCTAAAAATGTATGGATATAATGCTATCGTTATGAAACAGAAACAGAGTAATTATTACTACTATTAGTTTTCATAAAATTAGTTGTTCTGTCCCTTATTTTAAATTAAAATTGCAAATTTTTTAGTTTAAAAGGTAATTTGGGGGGCCCTATTAAGTGGGGGTCCCAGGAGCTTGCCCCGAACGCCCTGCCGGAAATCAGTCCCCAACCCAGGGGTAACTGCCCCCCATAACTGCAAGAACATTTTGTCGCCTGAATAATGTAAGCCGGATACCAGTAACATGTACGGATGTTGCATGATGAAAAAGTTTAAAAGACCGGATTGCTGTGATCTTTCGCACTCATGGGACCTGGCTACGGAATATTGAGGAAGCAACTACTCAATCTCCACACGGTGATGTTAGTGTACCAATTTTTTTCGTTTAGCTAATATGCCCTATTCGAATGTTTGGCAGATGTTGCGATGAATTCTGGATTATTTCCCAACCAAAATCTATGTCATCATGGGTTTCTGCTTCTTTCTCGAATGGTGCTCGATGACGTTTGACAGAGGAATATTCTGCGTAGAACTTCAACACGCACACAGAACATTCGCAAAAACATTACATCGATCTTCAGCGTAACAACTTATCGGAGAGTTAATGAAATACTTTTAATTATATTAAATAAATTACGATCACTCGAGTATCTGGAGTCTAAATTTCATGTCATTGTGAGACTATTAAACAAATTGCACAGATGCCTGAGTTGGTGAAATTTAATTAAGGCAACTCAGTATATAAAGTGTTGTGCGCGCTAAGGCAAAGCTACACGTGAGCTATCTGCCTAGAAAATGATGCCTCTCACGGAGAACTTTTTCCGGGGTTCTAACGCGTATTCCCGTTACACCTGAACGGTTAGATCAAAAGCCGTGCGATAGATCAGATCCCTGGACCTTCACACTTCAGACAGCTAACACGTCCAGTGTTTTATCTAATTGGCCATGGTGTGGCGTTAATAATTAAAGACAAAAACACTTTTTATGTGAAACATAGGTTTTTACCTAAAACAGGTCTTATATTTGTTTTAGTGCCGTTTCCTTTACCATTCATGTTTCTTTGATATTTTATTTGTTCCTTCTCTTTCCAAGCAGATTTTCCAGGATTGATACTATGGGAAGGTGTCCTAAAATGATTCCCTTAAGGGGAAAACATGCATAAAATAACATTAATGTTTAAATGAAACTTCATTGCCTTTTGCAATACTATTTTACACTATATTTTGCATCCTAAACATATTTTAATATTTTAAAAAGAACATTGAGTAATGAAAAGAAAAAAGAATTTTGAGAAAATGTCCAAAGGATCATTTTACCCTTAACCAAAGCGCAAAATGATCCTTCATTTGAAAATAATTGTAAATTGTTTCTTATCGGCATATTTAAAAATAATTCTGACTATACATATGAAACAAAACAAGTTTTACAATCATATAGTATGCCTAATTTATCTCATAAACCAAGTCATGTTTCTGTGCACTGTACATCTAAATAAATATGAAAGGCAGTGCTTACCTTTTAACAGATGTTAAAGAACACAAGTTTTCGATTCTATTTAGACGCTCAATACTGTGACCGCTTGAATACTGACATTGCTTCTTCTTAACTTGGCGCAACTAGTTTATGTGTTACCCGGTAGATAGCGCTACCTGTATCTTAGAAAACATGAGAATGGTTTTTCCCGCTAGGATCATTCTGGGCCACCTTCACCAACTGTAGCGAAGTAGATTTTAAGCAGATTGAAAATACGGTGCATCACAATTTGAGTATCACCAGAAATCGGCTTATTCCCTGTTCCACATTCATTCATAATTTCAGATGTACCCATAAGTTAATTGGGACCCACAAATTTTAAATGTATTTTCTAGATTATACGTAATCACGTTTTATTATCTCATACTTACAACCAGGTCCTTTGAGCCTAAATACAACTCTCCTTGCTAACTACTACATTCCTATGTGTTTTTTACCAGCTAAAAAATTATGTATACTTCGAATTTTCCAGAATACAATACGGATATGAATATTCTATTGTTTTATCGCGAAAACCATAAGCGGAACTAAAGATGCTTTAAACAAAAGTGCTATTTGTTGTTATAATTAAACATTTCTCTGACAACTTAAATTGCACTAACTTTATGATTTTAAATTCATTAACAATAAGCTGAAAAACTTACGGCGAAACTTTCTTCGAGCCCTCTTACGAGCTGTCGTGATTTATGTTGTGATAAATTCTCTTTTAATTAAAATGAAATGACGCGTAAATTGGCCTTTAACAAATAATAAAGTGTCAGACAGGGTGCGCTTTAAATAAAAAAGAAAAATTGTACTCTCTAAAATAATCAAATTACATTGTTTGTGCGTTGTTTCTCGAGATAGCGCTCTGCTTTTAAAAATTGTGTGTTGGTCATTCTTTATTGAGAAATGTTATAATTGAATTTGCAATTCATTCGAAATTTAACTATTTTTATATTCATTTTTTATGCAAAGCTTATCCGATACAACACGCATTACTACACTGTTAATAAAAGTAGTTAACATTTCTGGTGCTGAATTAGCTGCAACCTTTCTATGGAGGAACGTTGAACCATGATTTGGTACTTAAACTAACCAACGGAACCAAATCATGGTGAAACGTTTCTCCATAGAAGGTTTGTGGATCATTTAGCTCTATTGTATGGTGAAACGTTTAACTACGTTCTATAATGGTGTAAACATAAAAGAACTAGCTTCGTATATTGAGGTACAACCTTCAGTTTGCAAGCGCGGCGTGTTAAACAGCTCCTTCTTTCAGGAAAATTTAAAAATATTTCATGTACGTTTCATTTAGCTTTTACTATCCAGTACTTACAAAAAAAAATCGTTTTTATAAAATGATTATTAAAACTTCGGTTTTCGGTAGTCGTCTTTCTGTTAAAGCTATGCAAGTTCCAAGCATGCCTTAAAATGCATTCAGCTAAGAAAGACGCATTTTACACTTTCCTAATGAGGTCAGTGAATTTTAAAATTTTAGATTCTGTTTAAATTTTAAAAAAAATTCTTTATCCTTTCTAATTAATTATTTTTATTTTGTACACTGTAAGAAATAACTGTAATTTTGCAACGCATATTGCTGTAAAGTAATACAGCACAGGTGCTACAGATTTGGAATACAGCACTGTGTGTTGTAAATCCACTCACAAAATGACGTAATGACGTTGATAAGCCAGCCACGAAGAAAGGTGTACAACTAATTGGCACAGTCTTTACATCACAACGTATTGGCGTTTACGTTTATCCATACATTGCGCAATCTAGAAAAAAATATTTTTCAGTGTAGTTGCAGTCACCAGCTTTATTAATTTTTCGACAAATCTCCTGTGTCAGTTTTTATTCACACACCTTTGCACTAAACGAAAGTGAATACTTTGAAAAAATATTTTAAATTACTGAACTGGAATTAAAAATTCATACAATAATTTCTTATTAAGAAAACATTCATTTGTTTGCATTAAAGACAGCTTTCCTTACGTGGGACATCACTGACATAAATAAATAGATTCTTTGAGTTATAGGAATCAAGCATTAGACAAATCCTTTGGGAATTGACAATTTATCCTATTTAACAAGACTTCGTTAAGTTTCTAACCATCGATTTATCAATGTACTTGGCTATAAAGTGGATTTTCGTAGCAATGGTTATCAAAAGAAATTTCTTCCAGTAAAAGAAAATGTTTTATTTTACGCACATAATTTGAAAATTTTGTCAAAACATGCTCCGAGACATTTTTGTTTCACATATATTTTAATTTGTTGAAAAGAGAATTCGCTTATATAAATCCAATATGATTATCAAATTGAATTACTAGTGATAAGGTAAAAGTTAATGCTCAGTTACCTGACGAAAAACAACCCGTGGGACAAATAAAGTATCATTTGAAAATAAATGAATAACTTTATTCAAAATAACTTGAATATACAAAATTATATACAAAGAACGTAAAGAGTGTGCTATATCGTTAAATTATATGTATCAGGTTGTAACGAAAGTTTTCCGCCAATACTGCTTGAGTCAGCTCATGAGGCACCTGCGATTGAGCTTGCGCCTCAAGTTTATGTAATGAATAGCACGACTCATAGGCATGTACTGACGTCTAACACCTTAGCTAATTCTCGAGTGGTTGAATACTGATCTTCTTCAATAAGTTCGCGCAGGTGGCCCTCGTCAACATCAGTCGGCCGGCCACAACGCTCTGCTTCTTGAATCTTTGTTTTTAACTTTCAGTGCCAAACCTTCACAGTGTCATATGATAAAACAGTAGTACCTGAAGCTGTACACATAATTTGTTTACATTCTATAGTTGACTTTTTGTAACAGAACTGGAAGTAAATGATGGTTTGAATCTGGTAGCGTGATAGTTCCATTTCAGACACCTTGTACTTAATGATAACGATTTTTTTTAAAGATTTTACAACACAGTGTTCTAAAGCGAGTCTCTTTCTTTGAAATGCCAAAAATTGTTTGATAAAATATGAGCCAACACGACAACGCGAACTTAGATTGTTCGTGTTGACCGCCACAGACGATATTTATGGTGGCGGGAAACTTTCGTTACAACCTAATCATTACATTAGTGTACACTGCAAAAGAAAATTTACCTAGATTACAGCAGAACGAGAGGGTAAACTTAACGCCGACACATTGTGATGAAAAGACTGCGTCAGTTTGTTGTACAAGTTAGTTTCTTCGTGATTGGTTTACCAACGTCATCACGTCATTGAGTGAGTGGATTTACAACCACAGCTCTGTATTACAAAGCTGTGCTATATTATTGTATGTACAGCAATATGTTTGGTAAAATTACAGATACTTTTTACAGTGTAATTTTGGCTTGATCATCACTCTGTCGTCTAGCTCTAAGCATTTTTAACCTAGATAAAGTAAAAAAATATCAACAGCACAGCACGGTGCAAATCAGTTACATAGCGAAAAAATTTTATAATACTTCTTTTAAGATAGCTAAATTCAAAAACAATCTCATTTATTTGGGTGAAAATAGTATATGGGTCCACAGAGTAGGTTTCTTCAAAAAACTTTATTCGTGATTTTGATCACTCTGTACATGTATTAATGTAGTAACTGAAGTTCAGTTTTAGCGAAATAGGCTTCGTAAAACTTGAAATTAAAAAAATATATGCACGTTTTTTTTATAACAGACATTGTTTATAATATTAAACTAATGCATCAAGGAAGAAATAAACTTTATGTCAGTGAAGTTTTAACGATTTCTCAAATCCGAAACCAAAGGTTATGCAATGTTTAGTGTATTTATTGATTCCCTAAAATCCTAATCAGCTTCTTCCGGTTGATATTAAACATTTACATTTTGATAATTAATAAGAGTAGCATTTTGCTTAGTTTAACATATGAATGTGAAAGTTTGTGTGAGTATTTATCTGCTTTACAAATCTACATAGTTCACACAAATTTTGCATATGTATTAACAGGGGCGTAGGGGATATCGGGATATATCCCCCCCCGAAATTTTTGGATTAGTGATGAAATTCCGTCTATTTATACACATATAAGTTCATATCCCCCCCCCCCGAAAAATTTTCCTGGCTACGCGCTTGTAGTATTAATGACTATGTCATTTTATCTCTCACCCCCTTTATTGAAACTTGTCCGAAAAATGTGTCCCAAAAATGCGACATAAAAGCATGCGACATCATTTTACATATATTTAGATACTATTGGTTCACAACAGCTTTCATCTATTGTTACCCTATTTCGTAAGCTGTAGACTATGCATCCCATGTATTTTTTACATGTATTTAAATACTATTAGTTCACAACAGCTTTAATTTAGTGTTACACTGTTTCGTAAGCTGTAGAATACGCATCCCATGTATTTTTCTATCAATAGGTTACAATCCTAAAAATTTCAACATAGGGTTACCAGGCGAAATACACGAAAGATGAGAGATAAAATGACAGTCAATTAATATCGTTTTAATATGGCAATAACGAAACGAAAAAATTAGGGGGGTTCAGGGGGATCTCCCCCAGACGAGGCTCGAACAGCCGAGTTATATATATATATATATGTATGTATATACAGGGTATCCCAGAAAGGTGGTAAAGGCCTTTAATTCTTTATCTGTCAGAGATTTAGAGATAAGTGGGTAATGCAAATTGAAAAAATGTTCAAAAAATGAGATCGGGAATAATACTCCACTAAGAAAAAATTCCTCTCGGTCATTTACAAAAAGTGACCTATTTTAAATTTGTATTCGACCCCCCCACCATGCAAAATATACGCGATTAGAAAAATGTGTTTTCGATTTAACTATGTGGAATAATGGATTTAAGATCCGACTGCATTGTGCGCATGTTCAGTCTAACTATGTATTGAGGTATACTGAAAAATAAAGACTTGGTAACTCATCAGTTAAGATGCTGTTATGGGTCTACAGAAAGTGCCATTTTTTTCCGGTAAAGTGAGATTAAATTTTCCACATGCTGATTATTTTCATCATTTCTCTAAGCAGTAATATATATTAAAAAACCTAATAAAACAAACACGATCATATATGCAAATATATTTTTAGTGCTCGGGTGCTATTTCTTTCAAGCACGGAATTTTTGTCTACGCGGCGCGCCGTGGTCACTTTTCCGTTGGATTCATGTTTTCTGCAGAGTGATTGGATATTGCTAACGCAAACATGGACTATCCCTTCAGATGATTTTTCAAATACCAGGATTCACTTGGGTCGAACGGATAGACAGTGGTTTCCAAAAGGCTATGATTTTTATAGAGGAAAACTTTATAAAAATCACTTTATAAAAAGAATAGGAAACACTTGACCCGTGCCTGCACGAGCCAGATCAAGGGTGTGCAAAGGGTCATTGCGTATATTCAAAATAAAGTGAGATTGGCAGTGACATACGCTAGTCCTCGAATTTCTTCTGAAGATAAATGAGACGCTACATTCGAAACGTGGCTGAAGGAGGATGATTGTAAGACTGTTTGAGTAGGAGATTTTAACGTAGAATTCAATTCCGATCCAGGATCCGATTTCATAACTGAAATGGATACTTTAGATTTTCCAATACGCACTCATCCAAAACATTTCGCCGCTAGAGGCGAAACAATAATGGATGCCATTTTCAGCGACAAAATGATGCGAACAGGAGTCTATAGGAGCACTTACAGTGATCATTTTCCTCTATAGGGCAGAATGGATTGAATAGATTTTTTAAAAACTTAAATTCTTCCAGCCGAGTGCGTCCATAAAATCTGGAAGAATTTCAGATTTATTTATTTATTTTTCTTTTCTTTTTTCGCGAAACAGGAATTTCGTAGACCAGTTGTAGTGCTTTACGCCAACAGCGTTTAAAAGAAAGTCCAATGCAGAAAATTGAAATAAACGAGTTCACCGGACTGGCTAAATGCACTTCGCCCTTGCTTAAATTTTCAGACCGCAATATAATCTGCTAACGTTCGGAACGTGACTTTTCTTTAAGTAAGAAAACTGTTTCCGGCCTTCGCTTTCCCTGTGGTCTTTTCGCTTTTCTAAAAATTATCAAAAAGTATGTCCTATTTTCTCGCATTAAAATACAGTGTGTTCGAATTTAAATTTAAAATAAGGTAATAATAAGGTTTAAAGGATTTTTCGTGTGGTCTCTGTAATATTTGAATCGTGAGTAGAAAACACAATCCTTTTTATGTTTGCTAGTTCTCTGAAAAATTAAATGAGCATTTTAAGATTTCTGGAAAAAGGATTTAAAAATTTAAATTTATGTAACTCATTTTTGATGCTAGTACTGTTATGTTTTTCTGTTTTACTATTTCTTTAAGTATTGAAATTTACTATACTTTTGACAATGCGGTCATTTCAATTTGATTTTAATTTTTTTTCTGTTAAACTTGGCATATATATATATATACATATATATACGAGATACATGAAGAATATGCTGTCGTCGTCTTACTGAAATTTTTGTAATGCATAAAAAATTATTTTAAAAGATCACATAAAGATTTACTGTGCAAGAATTGACAAAAGATTTTCAAAACGTTCAACAAAAGCATGAAAATAAAAAAATTCCAAATTTTTTGTCTACTATTTATAGACATTAATACAATTTAATAACAATATAAAACAATTACAAAGCATAAAAGAAACACTGATATAAAAGAATCCGTCCGTTGAAAGAGATGATCAAAGAATGTTTCGCAGTAACAAATTACAAAAATTAGCTCTGTATATAAAAAGAACAAAATAATACTAACCCCGTACCATAAAATAGTATTAACTAATACTATGTCAAAAGTATTTGCAGAAGTGAATCGTGGAAAGAAAAATAATGTTCATGCAAAGAAAAAGAAATCAGTCAAAGTAGAAATGCTTTGCAGTTTCCTTTGGTTGCAACTAAAGTTGGACCTAAGACTGAAAATGGGCCTGCCTTGCATAGCAAAATCGGTACAAACAAATGTCTTGCCTCGCAAAATTCCCACATGGTCATAAAAAAAGACTTGTATCTAGTCTCGCATTCATCCCTAGATTGTAACGTGCCTATGGGTCAGCTTAGTAACTCTTATGGACTAAAACACGTCAAAAGTATGATCGCGGGATCATCGGCGAAAGTTGCTTCTGAAATTCTTAGTTGTTCTAGAATGAAGACACGTGGTATTGTAGGCTTCATTACCGGAAACCAATATTTCAGGAAACACCTCCATACTATGGGACTTACTCAAGACTCATGTAGGAAATGTCTTAACCCCTTGAGGCGCAAACCTTTCCCAATGCTGAAAAAAAGCGTAGCCGTTGCCATCGCTCGACTTAACTACCAGCAAGATGGCGGATGATCGAAACGTTCATCGCGTGCCTCATATTAGAGACCCTTTTTTGACGCAGCTGGCTGTGCCGCACAGCCAGATTAAGGAGAAACACAAGATTAAGGAAATTCAGTTTATATTAAATTAATTTTAGACTTATTTTATTTGAGAATCATGCAGAATGCATAAGAACTTTTTGTGTCAGATATTCACCGTTTTTTTTAAGAGAAGTTTAAAAACATATGCAACGACCGCCCAATTGACAAATTTTTAATCGCCAGAGAAGAACTCAAACAGTGAGTGGATGTCAAAGTGCAAATCACAGCAGACGTTGATCGCTTACACGTCTGTCTTCACGTACTCTATTTCTCTAAAATGTCAGCCATGATGAAAACTTTTTTTTCCTTGTTTTACCGAATCAGGAAATATCAATGCTTGTTTAGAAAGGTGGGTTTGTCTCGAATTTTTCTTGATTTTGTGTTTAAGGGTGTTCTACCTGAAGAGCGATCGTCGTCACAGGACTTTTGAACAGCTTTAAAATCAAACCCATGATATGAAACACTCGAAAAAATAAATAATGCTTCTTCACCCAACATGCACTATGGACTGACATTGACGGTCAAGCTGTATGTTTCGTGCAGCTTTCAGAAAAAAATCATAAACACAAAACTTGCCTCCAAAAACGGGCCGAGGATTGACCCGTGTTTAGAAATATCACGAAATTCCGTATGTAGAGCACTTTTTTCTGACAGTTTTGTAACTCCCATAGGTGCACTCTCAATGTCAATTCGCAGTGCAACTTGTAAAGAGACAATGTAAAACTTTCTAAGTCTCTAGCACAATTATTTTTTTAGAAAGCTTTTCAAAAGTTGCATGCTTTTCACGTAGAACAGCCTCAAGGGAAAGCTACATGAGAGATATCTCCTTGTTAGGGGGCAGAGTCCTTGTCGGAACGTTACATCTGAGAAAACCACCCAGAACTACAGGCCATTGGATCGCCAGCCTCGCGGTAGTCGAGAACAATGGATCTTCGCACTTCGGCCACCTATCATGCTCAGTGTCTTATCCACAAATCTATCGTCGAATTTCTCTGGCTGAAAGGGAGATTTATCCCTAGAAAATTGCAGATCCTCTTGGTACGTGAACATCGTTAAACTGTTACTTCTCCAAAAACAAAAATATATTGAATTGCATTTAAATTTAATTGAAAAATATATCTTTCACGATTAAGAAATAAAGAAAATTAATTAAAACTTCTGTATCTGCAAATGACAAAATCAGTTTTTAAAAGAATCTTAAGAGTTTTGTTCAATAGCAAAATAATATCAACTGAAGGAATTCGAAACTACGTTTTTTTTGGATGTGAAATTATTGAATTAAATTTTGCAGTGCAAAATTTAGCTTAGAAAAAATAATGAATTTGCAGTAAATGAGGAATAATTTAGGCTTTATCTTAAAGAAACAATCACTGCCGATGAGCTGTGAAGTCATTATTTCTTTGTACAATGTTAACATGGAACATTTATTAAATTTTAGGCACATTTAAGACTTGTGTGGTTATAGATTAAGTAATAGGGTTGTCGTTTAAGAGATTGCATTGACTCAAGTTTAAAAGTATTTAAAATAAATTACGAAGGAAGAACAAAAATGAAACAATCAATAATATTGCAGTTTAAAAGTGCTTTGAAACATATTGGTTATTCCATTTCTAAAAAAATCATACCACTTTTCTAATTTTTAAACTATAATTTTCTTTCTTTTTTTAAAGTTTGTCATAACAGTAATACCACATACCAAATTTTGTGAATTTACACATAAAAAAAATGTATTTAAGTTGTGAAATATTTTTGAACTTTTCACAGTATGATAAATATACAGTATACTATGAAAAAGTACTTTATACAGCAAAACAATGCAACTCGGGGATTCTTCGACCCTGGTCCACAGTAGGGCAGTCAAAGATAATCTGGAAGTCAAAATGGATACAGAAGAACAAACGCTACTGCCACGTCTCTGCTATAATGAGGGAGGGCAAACAGGTTAGAACAGGGATGGGCAAACTACGGCCCGCAGATGGAATTTTAATTGGCCGGTACGACGGAAATTGAAAGAATATATATATTTATATCAACTACCTATCATATCACTCAATTTCGTATCATTCGTATTAGTCGTTATTACGTGATGTTTGAAGAAATATGAACGTATTTTGAGAGAATTTTCACAAAATCTCAAAATCTAATAAAAATGTTTAAAAAATTGGACACCTATAGTTTGTGTTGAGCAACCATCTATCATGTTACCAAATTTCATATCATTCGCTTTAGTCGTTATTACGTAATGCGGGAACAAAGATTCACTCAGTTTTAAACGATTTTCGCAAAATCTCTAAATCTGATCGATTTTTTTTAATTAGATGCTAAAAGTTTAAGGTGAGTGACCACCTATCATTTCACCAAATATCATTTTTTCACCTTAGCAGTTATTACGTGATGTGCGAACACAAATTTACGCAGTTTGAAATGATTTTCGCAAAATCTCAAAATCTAATCAAGATTTTTTAAAAATTCGACGCCTATGTTTTAAGTTGGGTGACCACCTATCATGACACCCAATTTCATATCATTCGCTTCATTATAAATCCATATTAAGAATTAGGAAGATGGCTTGAAAAAACTGCATTTTGAGTTCGAACGCAGATTTCAAGATTTCATTGCCATTCAAACAGAATTGGATATTTCTACCATGCCTTTCAACGTCAATTGTAAAGCAGTGAGGTCCGATTTGAAGCTTCAATTAACTGAATTGCAATCTAACCATCCTCTCAAGCAGTTGTTTCTAAATATGCCAGAGTTTTACAAATCATGATCGAAAGTAATTTTCCCAAATTGAATATCTCACGCCCAGAAAATCAGTGCTATATTTGCTTCATCTTATATAGGTGAACAAATGTTTTCAACTATGAACCTTAGAGAGAATTCTTTCAGAAGTAGACTGACAGATGAGTATTGAGCCTCGTTCCTTAGAATCAGTGCATCTCACTTCGAACCTCAATATAAGGAACTTTTAAAAATGAAATCGCAATTTCATTCATCTCATTAACCTATTTAAATTGTAATACTTGTATATCGTTTTTAAAATTTTAGAAAAATTGATCTTGGCCCGCCAAACTTTTTTTTTTCGATTTTTGGAACGCGACCGAAAAAGTTTGCCCATCCCTGGGTTAGAACAATTCAATCATTCGATTATTGAATGAACCCGTTTTCATTTAATTTCACCTGTGCTGCTCCCCCACGTTAAGCACTCCGTGGTTACGAAGGACAAATTCAAATGCAGGAGGACGTATGGGTCGAGAGATGCGCAGATCTCATTGCGCTAGTCTATGATCTAAAGTGAAGAAAAGTGATTTTTAAGTATTAAACCATCCCTTTTTGCTGGCCTACTTGTATCGGTAATGTGTCGTAGGACCTATAAAAATGTAATAGAAGGACGGGCGAAAACTGCACCACCACCGGCATGCAGACCACTTAACATCCAAGCTCTGAAACACATAAAAGTTAAGTTTGGGGCATGTTACCCCTGCATAACGAAGACACTCGATTGAACCCTTTAACGCGCAGTGTTCCCGCTCTGGGAACACCCAACTCGGACGTTTGGACTGTTGCCAGTCACGAAGAATAGATTGGATTGCTATAAAAAGAGTGGCGGGTGTCAGAGCTCCACGAGAATCCTTTACTTTTGAGCGCGTCCTTTCCCGTCAAAAAAGGGTCACGATTCTTTTGAACAGCACTGACATCTGCTGGAAAATGGAAGAATGCGAAAATAGCTGGATAGATGGCCCCATGCTGAAAAAAGGGCAGTCGTGGCCATCGCTCGACTGAACGACCCGCAAGAGGGCGTATGATCGAAACGTTCATCGCGTGCCACAGATCGAGAGACCCTTTTTTTTGACGTGCGCACAGCCAGCTGTCGTCAAAAAAGGGTCTCTCGATCTGTGTCACGCGATGAACGTTTCGATCGTCCGCCCTCTTGCTGGTAGCTAAGTCGAGCGATGGCAACGGCTGCCCTTTTTTCAGCATTGTGAAAGGGTTGCGCCTCAAAGGGTTAATGTTTGTGATAACTGCAACACTTGATGAGATTTCGAGGAAGACAAAAGCTACTCAAAATGGGTGTGTCATTCGTCATTTTTATAACTCTGTAATTTAAAGTGTATACTGTGCGGAAATAGGTAATTCCTTTGTTTAAATTTGCTGTTAAATAGGCAATGGGTTCCTCTTAAATAAGTTTCTTAATTGAGCTTCATTTATTATTTATAGAACATGCATGTTTTACCACATAGGTATCGGCAACTTGCCCCACGAGAAAACATGTTGTCATCCATTTTTTCTCTTACTTGAGGCTTGCATTAAACATAAACTGTACGCATTACACAGACAGAACTCATGGGTATTTATAGCCAAATATCCGTGATTTAAAGATGCCGTTCAATTTTGTCAAAAAACTTGAACAAAAATTCATTAGAATCATTAGATGAAAACAGCGCCTACTATTCCCGGTTTCCTCTACAATTTATTTGTGTAACAAAGTGATTGAGACTTCTCTGTATTGTCCCTTTATCACGTGAGGCTGGCGTTTAGGAGCATGGCTTGTAGTTCACAGTGAAACTTCTATGAGCGACCACCTCTATTAAGCAACCTCCTCCTCCAACGACCCATTCTTTAAGGCACCGAATTTTTACTCTATCTACTCAATGTTAAAAGGTCCTCTAGAAGAAACCACACAACCTTCTATAAGCGACCGTATCCGGGTCCCTGTCTGAATTTTTTTTTTTGTATTTTTTCTTAAGTAAAGTAGACAAGAACCACATTCTTATAACCAGTCGCTCTGCTGCAAATCGACAGCAAGTGCAAATACACGTGCATATGAGACATGTGTAAGAAACGAATGGTTTTTCTGTTCGAGAAGCGCACTGATGGGATCGAGTCACGTGAAAAAGGAAATTCAGAGAGGAGGTTGGCGGCTACTTTTTGCCCAAAAGCAAATCAAAAAGCCAATTTTAGAGCCAATAGATTTTATAATGGCAAATTCAGAACGCATGAAGAATATCAGGGTAAATGCTCTTTTGTCAGACGTAAACATTGAAGCAGAGAGAGAAGTACTCTCACAGTGAGAAAAAAGAATGAAACAATTCGAAATTTCTAAATATTTTATTAAAATTTAAATTTTAGAAGTATGTTTGTATAATTACTTATGTATTAGGATGCAATTTAATAAATAAGAAAACAAAAAATATTTTTTAGCATTTTTTTTATTGGCTACCCAATATTTATACTTCTTTGAGCGACCACCTCCCTCAAGGACCGATTTTTTGCAGAACGGAGGGGGGTCGCTCCCGAGAAATTTCACTGTAGTTATGGCTTCTATCGACGCTCTCTACATCCACAACCCAGTATCGACTAGAAATTCCGAGATACCCTGTATATGAAATTCACAGCAATGCATCGCTACTTACAACAATGAGAACATGGAGGGTCGGCAATGCAGAAAAAACATGCATTGTAGATTTCGATGTAGATTTTTCATTTAAACTTTGTTGGAAACTTGAAAAATGTATTTATTAAAATTCTTTCTCCTTCCCTCTCACTTAGAAGTGTGTGATTTTCTTGCTACGGAAACAAATGTTCACTGGAGTACATTTTCCCTTCCCGATTCCAAATGAAATCCAAGCAAAAGGACAGCGATTTCTCATTTCCTGATCGTTTAAAACTTGTAGCAGAGCGCAACCCTAGGTACCTTTCTTTTCTTTTGCAGTTCGCACAATTCTTCCCTGCCGGATATTGTGTTCATTTCAAAACACGCATTTAAAGTAATTTTTTTTTCCATTCCGAGAGCCTTAGTTTCAGTGGATTGAAGACTTTTAGTTACTGGAACTAATGTATTAGGATTTTAGTTTCTACCGTTTAAAATGCACGATGTGTTTGCTCGTCTCGCTAAAATGTACCAGGAAATGGGTTATTGAACTATTTTTCATTTCGAAACAATATAAATAGATAACTGTAATTATTTAAGTTTCTAATTTTTATTTTTTTGATTTCATTTCTTCATGTATGTACTAGGCATAAAAAGAATTACTTTTTTCCGAATAGAAAACATCGATTCAATTGGGTAGGTTTTGAATATTTAGCTACATTCTTGATATTTTCGGAAATATACACGAAGCGGTCAGGTGGTGTATTTTGTGTCATTGTGTCCTTTTTATCGCTAAAGTGCTTTCGTTTTAAATGTGTACTAAATTCCTAAAATAATACGCTGAAGAATATTATCTGTCCAATAAGACATTCACAAAACATCCTTGGGTCAAATTATTTTAATTGAATGCTTATATCCTCAGAATTATTTTATTTTATTTTTAAGAGACCTATGGAACTCACTTTGAGTGAATGTTTTGTCACTATTGATTTACCGGAGTAAAATAAAATATTCATGTCATCTTAAAACTAAAAATCGCGTAAAATGTTTCTTCTACAGAAAATTGAATTTAATTAGAAATATCGTTCGCAGAAAGGTTTGTAATTACATGCCTGAAAGACTATGGCATTTCATGATATTTTTTTCTAAAGAAATGCAGCTATTAGGTATTTGTGATTTTACAATATAATTTTTTTACGCGAGCTATAAGAGACAGGGAGAGAAGAAATGACATTACGTCTTTTACCAGATCACACATACAGATTGTCCGAAATTAAACGACCCTAATTTAAAGTTGTCTGCAGGCGAAACTATTGTCGAGAAAGTGATAAAATTTCGTGTAGGACATAATGAAAGTATGGGAATTTGAGTGAATAAAAAAAAACTAGTTTAAATGTTCGCCACCAGATGGCGTTTTTGTAATAAATTGCACAAATGGCGTACATTTATGATAGTTGTGATGCAGATCACATATTTTTCGGTTCTAAAATAATTTTCTTTTGTTTCGTTTTCCTAATTCAAATATACTGTATTCAATTTTAATCTCTCTGCACTTTGCTTTTCTGATTGATAAAATATTATTAGTTTTGCGCGACGGTGTGTCTGCGATTTCGGGATATTCCTCTTCTAAATCAAATTTGGGTTAGCATAAGAAATGTAAATTCTGGGGTTCCTTTCAGTCTGATGCTGTTTGGTTCTACAAGGTTGTAGCCTTTCGGTATGGTGTTTGCCGAATTCTGGCACTTGTGCCTTGGCGATATGATTTTATACGGTTAATTTCAAATGTTTTATATTTATTGCGCCTACCGACCCCTTTAAGTCACGTGCGCAGTGGGTAATGAGTGGCTTATCTTTTTCTCGCCAGGCTGTCAAAAACTGGCCAAATTGAAAAAGTTTTTAACACTCTTCTACATATTTCTCCGCTCGAAGAGGTTGTGTTTGGTTATTACGGATATCCGGCTATGCGAACAGTTAGAGAGAACCTGATGTAATTAACGTAAGTTCTGTAAAGCGATGTACAGCATAGTACGTATTTTGAAACTGTTTTTGCTTTCAACTTCAGTAAAATGTGACCTGAACAGTATTGATGTCTTCTCCGTTTTCTTGGACTTCAGCGTTCTCATGGATTCTAAAAACTACTATGCGACCTCTAACCGGCCAATGGACAGTTCCTATTTTATACCACCGACAATTCCTTCATAACAATTTACAAATATTATTGCAACCAAACATGTTCAACATAACGGCCGGCATTGTTAAATGGCAGCTAACAATGTTCAACATTGTTAGCTGCCATCTAGAATGGTAAGAGAGCCTGTTCCACGGTTGAGTGCATTGTATTCGTGGAAATATGTTACGAACATGTTGCGAAACCTTCCCCAAGTTTTGATATCCCCAAAGCCAAAAGTCGCATAGATTGAGGCCTGGGGACCGGGGAGGCCATGGATGTAAGTAGTTCATTAAAAAACACCCCCCGCTGGCGAATATTTTAACTATTTTTTTATTCCCTCATCCAATTCCCATACCTTTATTATGACCTACGCAAAATTTCATAACTTTCTCAACAATAGTTTCGTCTGTGGACAATTTTAGAATAGGGTTTAGAATAGGGTCGAACACCGATCGAGAGACCTTTTTTGACGACAGCTGGCTATGCGGCACAGCCAGCTGCGCCAAAAAAGGGTCTCTCGATCGGTGGCACGCGGTGAACGTTTCGATATTCCGCCCTCTTGCTGGTCGTTCAGTCGAGCGATGGCAACGGCTGCCCTTTTTGCAACATTGGGTTATCTATCCAGCTGTTCTCGCATTCTTCTATTTTTCAGCACATGTCAGTGCTGTTAAAAACAATCGCGACCCTTTTTTGACGGGAAATGACGTGCTCAAAAGTAAAAGATTCTCGTGGAGCTGGGTCACCCGCCACTATTTTTATAGAAATCCAATCTATTCTTCGTGACTAGCAAGTGAAAACGTCCGAGTTGGGTGTTCCCAGAGCGGGAACACTGCGCGTTAAAGGGTTAAAAATGTGAATCCCTGTATCAGTATTTAAAATGGAATTCTTGAGCATGCAATCAACATTCAAAAAAGCCTAATTCTAAATGCTATGGCACACAGAAAAAAAAATCACTCCGGTACTTCTTCGTATGCATTCACCTAACATTAAAATTCAATAAGGTTGAACCTAGAAATACCTCTTTACTTTTAAGTGGCATCTAAAATTGTTTAACCGCAAACCTACAATGTCAGATACATAATGTATTTTCCGAGAGCTATCCCGCATCCAAGTAAGTGGCGACTCATCTGAGATGAGAAATGGAAGTATTAAGGGGAGCTTTGCTCAGTCGTTATTCAGCAATCGCACAATCATGCTTGAGGATAGATCATTCAGATACTGGCTACAAGCATTCTCTCTCAGTAGTGATTGCTCAAAGGAAGATCAAGGAAACGTTAGCTTTACTATATACTATATAATACGTGAGAATGCTATCTGAAAAAATTTTACGTCCCCTGAAATAATGTAAAAATGCTTATACCTAAATATACAGGGTGAATCTAAACTTTTGGGCAAACCTTTAAGGGGTGACAGGGCACATAATAAGGAATCAGAATCACATAGAAATGTGGGGTCAAAAACGCAGTTTTCACTTACCCGGTCATAATCACTTTGTGAAAAGTATTGAAGTGTTCGTTTAATTTCTTAACCAAGTTTCATAAACAATAGACTCGTCTCCGATAATTCCATACCTCCCCAAATTCCTCCAAGAATTCCAATTTTCATCCATGAAATAAAATAGAATTTTTAAACTATGAATATTAGTCTTCTGTTCTCGGAGAAAAATGCATTAATTTATGACGAACAAGGGTCAGAAAGTGCACTGTTGTTTCAGCACTTTTCCAAAGTGATTATTAACAGCTGCATGAAGACGATATTGCCGACCCCACATTGCTATGGGATTTTGATTCCTTATTATGTACCCTATCACCTCTTAAAGTTTTGTCCAAGAGTTTAGATTCACCCTGTAGATACGATATTTATTCTTGCACTAAATTCTAGGTTTTTTTGTAATGGAAACCCAAAACTTTTACAGTTGATAAACTACTTTAATTGAACAACACTGGTTAAGAAATCTTCAGATTTCATAAGTGAATATACATAATTTAAACTAAATAAAAATAATTTTTAAGTGCATACGCCAGTGATGTTCTGAGTTGTGATAAAAAGTATTATTCGTGAAAATGGCTTTGTTTTTCTACAGGATGATTAAATAAAGAAGGGGAAAACTTTAACAGGCAATAGTAATAGTACATATCCATACAAATAGTGTCCATCGCAGAATTCACGATGTAAAATAAAACGGGAAAGCTCTAGCCTGTTTTTGAACCGACTGGACCTTAAATTAAAAAAAAATTCTGATATGAATCGCTAGAAGAAAAAATCACCTTACATACAACTGCAATCTGAGGAAGAAGAAAATAAACAAATGTATACCAAATAAACAAAAGGCACCAACATCAAACTCCTGAAGTTATTCGAACATGCAATTGTTACAGGAGGCCTTCTTTATGTTTTTGGAGCTGCCAGCTCATAACCTGAAGTTCTTTTAAGTTCTACTTTAGACTATGCATCATTCTCTGGTGGAAAATTGTAAAGGATGACTATCGCCCGCGGAGGTTTTTTTATCAGATATATGAAACAAACCGAAATATGTCCGCCCCCCAGAAAATAATTTCGGGGGGGTCGGACTTATTGAATGTCTCCATATTATATATAACTATACTCTCACACACATATAAATGCATATATAATCTGACAATTTCGGGGGGGGGGGAATCCGTACCCATAGGACCACCCCTCTGGGTACGGCCTTGACACTGTATATGTCACTACAAGATACAGTTTTTGGCAAAGACGTAATAAACATATTCATCTCTATAAAAGTAACAATTTACTCGCTTAAACGATAAAACTGAACTTAAGTTAGATATGTTTAGAAGTAGTAAACATTTTTTTATTATAAAAACTAGATCTTCAGTTTTTTTTAATTAGGAAATTTAACAATCATTCATCAAAAGACAATACTCTTTAACGTATTAAGAATTCCTCATATAAATTTCATGGAACTAAAGACTTTTTCTTTTTCTTCCAAACTGAAAAGTTGAAAAGTGAGGAATAAAAATATGAAATTTAAAACGTGAAGAAAAAAAAGTGTTACATTCTCAGTATGAAGTATTCAACGAAAAAAAAAAAATCTGCAACCGATCATTTCAAATTAAGTGTTTATGAAATTTACCAGGCATATGTCGTACTTTCCGTAGTATCACAAGATGTCATACAAAGTGAAACCACTTTAAAATGCTTCATATACTTTCTTTGCCTGTAAAACTCCTTTCTCTGTATCAAGAGGGTTAAAGCAGTGAAATGCAGTAAACAACTTCCGAATGATTTCATTCCGAATGACATTTTATGTCACGTGCCATTTAAAAAAATGATACTTTACTGATATTTCACTTTTTTTTAACTCTATATATTACAGGAATTAACTTTTAGCCTCGAATAATATTGTTTTAATCAACCACTAGACTTGCAAGACCACTAGACTTCACATTCTTTAAGGTAATTAATGAACTCTCCTTACTTCTTTCTATAACTCCTATTTCTTTATTAACAGTTTTAAAGAAGTGAAATGTAAACATCTTTGTCTTCCGGATGATATTAATAGACATTTTATCCACCTGTTACCCCCCCCCTAAAAAATCTTTTAAATGCCATCCAATTTTTGATTAGCTTAAAATATTTTTAAAGAAATTTTTCAGCACATTTCAAAAAGGCACCCTTTTTCATTTAGTTCTGTGTTAAGTACATCCTATATGGAGTCGTTATAATTTTTTTTCAGGTCCCTGGTTCCATTAGTTTATTTTATTTGTGTTCCAGGGCCGTAACACAGATTTTGTTTCTTCGACATACAACATTCATATTTTATATAAGATATAGACCTTTTTGTGCATAGCACAAACTGCGTTGAAACAAATTATAATACTCACTGTGTACAATCCCATAAATTCTAAAATAAAGCGAATGCAAATAAAATAAATTTTATTACTTACATTAATGACTAGCATTAATAATATAACTTAGTGAAAGAGATTGTCCTCACTCGAAATCAATGCATAGAGCACCTCAACAAAGCCCGAACGCACAATGAGAGATGCACATTGTAGTTCAGAAATCGTCAAGTGTCTACTGAACTTGCGACTCATTTGAAATGAGAAATGCAGTGGGTCTAGAGGTGTCTTGTTCAGCCGTTAGTTACTCACCTTAACTCTAGGAAATGCACAATTGTGCGTACACTGAAAGACAGTTCAGGAACTGCTGCAAATAGGGTTGCTTTGTTTTAATTTCCAAAAAGGATATTATGATTCCATTTATAGCATTTTCTCAAATGAATAAGAGCATTAGTGTGTAGTACTTTTTGCATAATTGATATTGTGTAAATTTATATATGGTATGCAGCTTTTTTTTAATAAGACAAGCTGCAATTGTTGACATTACTGATCCACTACACCTGAATTAATAAATCAAAGTTAAAAATTAAAGGTGTTACACTTTATTCACTCTCCCTAGGTAATTATCTCATACAAATGTTTGTATTTATGACTTAAGTGGGCTTTTAAGATTTCAAATCAGCAAAAGTTTTTGAAACATTGTCAGGAAATGTAAATTTATCCACCCTCTTTATTATTTTGTTCATAGTGCTTACATTATTTGCTCATTTGAGTAGCTTTTAAGCTAAAGAGTTATTGAAACGCAACACAAGCTATGAAAACGCTCTGCAATTCATTTTTATGTTAGACATTTCTTTTTTTTAAGATTAAGGAGTTTTCTTACGATTAAAATTTCTGAAATTCCATTTTTCGAAAAGATATGTCCTTCTTCTTTCACTTTTCTCAGCATTTTAATGCAAACTAAGAAAACATAACAATAACTACTTAAAGTACCTTCATATATCTTTCTTAGCCATCACAGTTATTGAAATAGTTTTTTGTTTTTCTTTAAAAAAGAGTTTTTAACTTCTTAATTCATGAAATAAGAAATTTTTGCATTGTGTGTATTGAATATTTTGTTTAAAAATTTTAAGTTACATATTATGTTGCTAAGATGCCTGACTCTGCACTGTTGCATTGTGTTTCTTTACGTTAAAAGAGGAATGTAAAAGATGAAATGTAGACAAAAATGTGTGCATGATACATACTTAACAGTGAAAAAATTTAAAACCTCATCGTTTTTATACATTATTTTAATTAAGTTCTAAAAAACTATTTATAGTTTTAAAAAGCAATGGGGCTGGCAAGATCGATTACGTGGACATAACACGTCAACTCCTTGCGCCAAAAGTTGATTGCAGTCTAATATATATATATTTTAATCTTGCAAGTAAAGAAACTCATAATGAATCTGTATGATTCGTGCAGATCGATCAGAAGATTCATACAGTATCTTACAGATTCAGTCTTTCTGAAAAAAAAAACACCCAGCGGCTCATTTCTTTTAGAGACCATAAAATGTGCACCACATAATTTGGAAATTGTTTCATAAAACACAATGTTTGACTTGTTTTCTTACGTAAAAATTATATTTCATCTTATTTAAGATTATATCTCTATTTTTAAATAATTGCTGTTCGAAATCGTTATTGAAAAAGAACTCACAAAATCACAACTTTACAATATTAAAAGTAAAGGAGACACCCTATCTTTTAATCGGCGATTTATCTGGAAAAATTAATCAATGACTGAAATCCCTCCTTAGTTCCTTGAAACCGATATGTATTCATGCTATACTGCATCCGAAAAAGTCATTTTAAAAAGTGTAAAATAATTTATTTATCCAATTACATATTTCTCTCATTTCCTGAATTACATGAATACGTAAGGAATTTGCTTCACAGACATCCATAAGATGTCATGATTTATGTTGCGATAAATTCTCGGACTATTTAATTACCTTTTAATTAAAATGAAATGATGCATAATGGAACTTTTAACAAAAGTCAGTCCGGAAGTACTTCTTTTAAAAATTGATAATTGCATTCATTAAAGGAAGCATATGGTTGAAATATTGTTTCTTCTTTTACCTTCCAAATTTTCAATAGAAACATTAGCTTTTCTAAAGCTATTTTCCAATTCAAAGTTTATTCGCTAATTTACTGAACTTTGATCTACTCCGCATCCATGAATGTATTTATTTAATAGTCTTTTGTAACATATTAATAAGATGCACAGAAAAAAATAGGAACACAAGGGACATATTTAGTTCTAAATCTTAAACTAGGAAAAACAATTTTGCCTCTCGTCAATACTTTTAAAATCATTGGCTAATACAGTTCAAACAGATGTTTAGAAGACAATATTTTACATCATATGATTTTCTGTGCCATATTCAGCTTTATGATAACATACCTAAATATTGATAGTCTCCAATCATTAAATTGACCTGGGAATCCAATGTACAGATAGTAATTCAGTAAATTTTCATATCTGGAGTAAATAAGTCTGACAACATCAATTGAAAATGTACGAAAAAAATTAATTTCAATTTAAAAAGTAAAACAGAAGTAATTGTTCTGATGTATTTTTTTTAATGAAGGATTATTCCTCATTCCCTCAGGGGTTTCGAACCACTACAGTAAATAAACTGAGACGAATGCAGCAAACAAGATTATTTGTAAGAATACAGAAACAATTTTATTTTCATTTACATAGATTGCGGGCGTTCTATGTGTGAGCCCTTAGTTACACGGCATACATCGATGCAATGCCGTGTGGGGGTGTATAAAAGACAAAGTTTTCATACCCCTTGTGTCGCGTGAAGTTGAATTGAGTGAGATGAATTGAGTGATGAGATGAATTTGATGAATTGAGTTATTAGTTGAATTGAGTGAAAAAATAACACGTGCTGTCAATAACGTTGATAGTACTATGTTAAATAAAAGGCTGCAGGAATTGGACTATCAAATGGATGTATGCCGCGTGCCCAAAGGTTCACATTAAGAACACCAGTAATTGAAGCAGTCACACGTCAGTATCCAAAATGTCGGATTTAATGCCTTTAATTTAATAAAGAAGGAGCAAACGTTTTCTGGAATTTGGCATTTATTATTTTTAAAGCAGATTTGAACTCTGACTAAACACGCACTTAAAACAGGTATGTTTTATACACTACTGGCCAAAAGTATTGCAAGTTTCAGAAATCTATCCCTTTTCAAGATTAAGCCTCCTCTCCCCCCCGTCAAAATTAAAAATTAATATAATTGATAGTTTTTAATGTAAGCATGTTAAATTAATTACTTCAAAGACAAGATAACATTAAGTTAAAGAACAAAAATAATTATTTAATTTAGAAGAAATAGCATAAAAAATATATAGGTTATTATAGAAACCATAATCCATTTTGGCTCGACCGGAATAAAATTAAATAAAGAATTGATTTCAAGTTATTCTGCAAAAAGAGGATAATAAATAAATGCAATTGAACTAAAGATCATTCATTATGTTGCTGAGCAGCCTTGACTTGGATCACAACAGCCACTCTTTTAGATGTGGAATCCAGAATGTTTTACACTTCCTTCGGTGTTTCAGGGTGCCAACTTAAATTATGGGTTCCTGAAGCTCGCTTTTTTTTTTTTTTTTTTTTTTTTTGGTGATTTTCAGATGTGTTATTTCCAATTATACTACATAAATTCTCAAAAATATTTAAATCTGGCAAATTTCCTGTCCATTTTTTCTGGGCTTATTCTTGAAACGTTAGTTAGATTTCTCAAACTTGCAATAATTTTGGCCAGTAATGTAACATTGCACCATAATTTGGTATATCGTTCTTTGTGCATTTTGATACGAAATTTTGATAACTATTAAAATTTTACACAAGTTAACTTATTTGTATAGGATTAAAAATAAAATCTACTAAACGCTAACGTTTCTAGGTGCATTCAAATGCTTTTTATAATTTCCTTTTTAATTCCCAATTGTTCAAAAGCTGTCACAACTATGCGTTTATTAAAAATAAATGTAAATCAATATTTTATTGCTCATATTTTTTAAAAAGCCACTATTGTTTGTACAAATTAGCAGCTAACTTGTTTTTTTTTTAATATTGACCTTTTAATTATTTAGCATATTTATCGCTAAACTCATCTCGAAGTTAAATTGCATCTAAAAAAAGTGGAAACAATTAATTATCTCTTCATTAAAATAAAATCAGGCTTCACGTGATTTTGAAAGGAAAAAAAAAGCGTTTGAATAAAGTTCAGCGTGAAAAGTTTTGGAAGATATTTTGGAAATAATTACTTCGAACTGAGTAACGATACTAATTAAAACTTTTTATTTTGTTATCACTAGTTATGTTTCATGGGTATTAACATATAAGTTTAAAGGCGGGTACTTAAATACGAAAAGCTTTGAAGGTATGAAGAAATTTCAATCTAAAAGGATGTTTAGATATATTTTTATGACTTTTTCTTAATTTATAAATTATAGTATCAAGCCATATAAAATCTATATCACTAAAACATGGAGAACAGATTATCAATAAAGGAAAAGACAGGTTAAGAAAAAAAGCTTGCATAGATATGTTTGCAAAATAAAAATTGTTCAATACTCAATTTTTAAAAAAATCACAGCCTTGTCTTGAAGACATTTAAATATTTATAACAGATTCATAATGCTTAAGAGGCTCAAAAACTACACCGAGAAAAGCTGGTAAATGTTTTACAGTATGCATATAAAGATCTTCACAACTAAGATGTTCCAAACGAAATTCCATCAATAATTACAAAAAGGAAAAGCAAATTCATCACAAGTGGATAAAGTATGACACCAGAAGACCTCGTCGAAAAGATACACTGTTTTACCCAACAGTGTAAAAGGATCATTTCAGAAAACCTTAAATCATAAGCTGTGAAAAAGACTTCTCAGGATTTTTATTTAAAAAAAAAAGAAAAAGAAAAGAAGAAAAAATCAAATAAATTGCAGTTTTAACACTCAGCTATACATATGGAATATTTCTTAGTACCCCATTGTGTTCGTAAAAATTCGGGACTCACTGTTACATGCCTTTTAAAATATTCAAGAATAAATTAAAATGACAGTCCTTGTAATTTACAGCATGTAGTAGGGTTCTTGCCTCTCGTTCAAGTAGATTTTGTCATTTTTAACGTTTGCTTCAGTATTGTAAAATTATTCATCTGCATTTTAAGTAGCTGCATTAAAAATTAATTGAAACGTTTTAAAAATTTGTAGTCTTAAACACTCTCAGAGTCTTCAATTCATGACTATTTGTTGACAGTGAAACCGCGACAAGTGTAGAAGCTGAAAAGGCCTTTTTAGCCGCTGGCTATATTTGCAAGTCGATTGGTAGATGACACAATTAACACTACTTGTTTCCTACAATCCATTTTTATAAACCAAGATTGATTTTTTAATAATCTTTATCCCCAAAATAATTATTTAAAGAAAATTTATGGATATATATTCGATATTGTGATAATTGTGCCATTCATTAACCAGGTCTATGATAACTGTCATCAGACTTCTTCATCAGAGTGATAAGACTTCTCAGCCTGACAAAATTACCTAATTATTTGAACTCAGTTAATCGAGTTAGATTTAGGTATTATAAGTAGCTTGCATAATGTAATGTAAGTTACAAGATAATTTTCAGTGATGTCATTTGCGAGCTCTATTAAGACTGAACTTAAACTATTATTACTAAGTATTATATTTATAAATAAAATTATAAATATCGTATTTATAATTAAATATAACAGTAAATATAATATTATATAGTATATAATAAAGCAAATACTATTTCATTGCTATCCATTGTTTGGTTTTGATTACAAATAAATTTTTCATTATTATATTATATCAGTTTAATTTCTGAATTCATGATGAAATATTTCAAGAAGTTATATTAAATTGTAGAATTTCAATGACATTTTATAAATTATTCTTTAGAGATCGTAATGAAATTGATAGTTTAAAACAACTATAAAATGTTTATTGAAATATATATATCTGATTAGTAAGAATTTTATCTTTTATATGGAAAAAAATTGATTTTCCATTGTTTTTTCACAGATATTATTGACGGATATAGTTGAATACTGATAATAATCCTCTAAAATTAATCCATACCATTTTATCAGCTTGTTCTGTAGGAAAGAAAAAACACACATCAACAACAATAAAATACAAGACTCTTTTCGTATTACAAGAAGACGGTATATTTCAGATTTTGTATAGTTACAAAGTAAAATAATAGGCTGTATGGCATTGAAAATTAAAGTTCTATTTTTGCTTACGGAGGTGTATAACTTTTCTTACATCTAAAGAATTTTTGTGAATTTGGTTGGGTAACATAATGTTGAACATTAATGCAAAGTCTTCTTAATCATGGCCGTCTTCATGTTGGGTTTCGACCTGTCAAATTGCAGATCCACGGCGGCACAACGCTACTCCTTTTGAAAAGATCATCCGATGCAGCGCATGGTATCACTTCTATAACGGCGGTGTAGTCTCTCCACCAGGGCTGCCTCCGTCGGTAGTCTCTCCACCAGGGCTCCCTCCGTCGCTAGTCTCCCCACCAGGGCTCCCGCCCTCGGTAGTCGCTCCATCAGGCTCCCCCTGAGGATTGCAATGGATTGACGACACGACTAGAACCCCTTTGTGAAGGATCTGCTTTTAAAAGAAAGAATTATGCAAAGGTTTCGTTTTTAAGACAAAATATTCTTTGAAGAACCATTAACAAACACATATTTCTGCAAAGCCTTGATATTAATATAAATTAGTGATTCCCCACAACCAACAAAGAAAGAAAAAGTTTATAAAACACGAATTTACATTTCATTGGAACAGCATTAACTTTCAAAACATTAAATTTGTGCCAAATATTTTATGCTTATTGTGACTCTTGGCCAAGGGTAGAATCTTGTGATTTTTTTGGTTGTCTCTCGAGCAATCACTACAATTATTTTGGTTGCCCCCAAGTAAAGTTTGTTGCCCGTAAATTTTTGCTATATTTATATATACACTCATGTCCATAAATTAGGATAATTCAGAATCACACAGAATTGATCTCTAAAATAAAATTTCACCTGTGAATGATCACACACATCTTGAAGAAGAATATGCAAATTATGGAAACCCAGATGGCGTGGATGGTACGTCACAATGACGAGAGTGTAAGAGAGGGGTATTTAAGGAATGGTGCAAAGAAGTAAATGTTCACAGCGCTGTGAAAGCTTTCAGTGCAAAACCGCATAGTTATGGCACAAGGAGCATTTGGATGATGTTTACGTGCAGAATTATCGACGACTGGAATGTGGACGTACCAGCTGGAAGTATCCGAGGAACTTGGAATCGCCCAGAGTGTCATCTCCAGGCTTTGGCAACGATTCCAAGATGATGGTAATGTGAGTA
The DNA here is from genome assembly GCA_038373885.1 of Cheiracanthium punctorium. NCBI lineage: Eukaryota > Metazoa > Arthropoda > Arachnida > Araneae > Cheiracanthiidae > Cheiracanthium > Cheiracanthium punctorium. Next base: position 38,686 of record JAWZYV010019265.1, read on the forward strand.
GACGTTACAGCACAGGTCGCCCCCGAGTTACAACGCCGAATGAGGACCGCTATTTGGCAGTTACTGCCAAAAGAAACAGACGGAGTACAGCATCAGACCTGTCTCGTCAGCTCTCTTCAGCTACCGGTACGACAGTTTCAAGGCAGACCGTGTACAGACGCTTAGGGCACATTGGTCTATATGCTCGTAGGCCTGTCAGATGTGTTCCACTTACCGCAACTCACTGTCGCCTGCGATTAACCTGGAGTAGAGAGCATGCATTGTGGACACCGCAACAGTGGTCTTGTGTGATGTTTTCCGACGAGTCCAGGTTTAGTTTGGAGTCTGATTCTCGCCGGACATTCATCTGGAGAGCGCCAGGTACCCGTTACCACCAAGAGAACACCATTGAAAGACACTGTTACGGTGGTGCAGGATGGCTCGTTTGGGGAGGAATTATTCTTGGTTCCAGAACTGACCTGCATGTTCAGAGTGTAACGATGACAGGTTACATCTATCGGGATGTCATTCTGGAACAACATGTACGTTTGTTTCGGGGCGCCATGGGTGCTGAATTTGTGTTTATGGATGACAACGCCCGTCCTCACCGTGCAAACATTGTAGACGAATGCCTTCAATCGGAGGATATCCCCCGTATGCATTGGCCAGAATACTCACCGGACTTGAATCCAATAGAGCATGTGTGGGATATGCTTGGCCGACGAATTGCAGCCCGTCAATCCCCTCCCACCTGTCTACCGGAACTTCGGAGTGCATTGCTTGATGAGTGGTGTAATATTCCCCAAGATCAGATTGATCATTTGATACTCAGCATGCCTAGGCGTTGTCAGGCCTGTATTGCATCGTCCGGGAGACATACTCCGTATTAACCATCCTACTAACCATGTTATACTGTTTTTTGTAAATAGGTTCTTTTTTGAAATTTGGTCAAGGCAGTAAAACTCTCAATTTTTATTAATTATGTCAAACATATAGCATCTTTTTTGCTCTTTACTTTTTGTTTAATAAATAGACTTTACAAATAAGTCAAATTTGTTTTGCTTCTTTCTCTTTCTTTGCCTGAACTTCATTATCCTTAATTTATGGACATGAGTGTATATTTTAAATTATGGCCTTTTACTATGCAAAATAAATTGATAAATATCTATATATTTTAAAAAACATGTATAGCTACAAACAGAAACAGATTCTTTTAAGACACTTTTTGATACTGAGCATGCACATACTCTCGTCGACCATTAAGTAACCAGAATAAAGCCCGTCTTTACACATACGAATGGCATTTCCGAAGCTTTTGAACATTGCCTGAGCATGCATGTAGGCCATGTTGAATTTCATCAAAAATCATTTTTTTTATCGCTTATTAAAAGTAAAAAGAAAATTTAGTTGGTTTGAAAGATCTCTAAAAAATGAACATTTTATCAACTTGAGATTTTTTATTTATTTTATTCATTAATTTTTTTTTGCTTGAGGGAAAGCTGGATTTTTGTTTTACTTACCTGTTTAAAAATCTGATTGCCCCAGGCAAGTGGGCAACCGCAAATTTCAACCCCTGCTTTTGGCCAAAATATACTTCATTTTTAAGTTTTAATTATAAAATTTTATGTGTTTTGAACTAAAGCTTTTAAACTGTATTTTTGTAACAGTTTTAAAAATGAAAATGTTTTAGTGATATTTTAGTACTACTAACTTGGCAATGTATCTTGCCTGCTTGTTGACTGAATGTTAGTGGTTGTCATAATCTTCATGTGTCATTTTTTTAATTAAAAAAAAGCAAATATCATAATGTATTAAAAAAAGAAGATACATAATAATTACACTTACATCAATGTTTTCCATTCTTGCGTGGAGTATTGATCCGCTTTTAGGAATTCCTATTCCTTTAATTCTTCTGCCTTCTAAGGTTGGAGGAGGATTTGGAATGCTGAATAATGTCGGTACAGCAGTTTGTTTCAACTTTCTCCAGTTGTCTTGCCTGTGGGCTTCAAACTGTGAATTTTCAAAATGAACCTGTAACAAATTATTCAATATATTATTTTATGTCAAATTGCAAACTAAATTCATAAAAAGATTAAAATCTATAACAATAATAACTATCACAATAAATCTGAAGAATGTATTCAATATATAATGGATTTATGACATTTTATTTAAATGCCTTAGAAAGTGTAGCCTGTCCATTGAAATATATATTTTCTAGTTCTGTACTTCGAAATTGTAAACTTTTTTATAAAGCTTGAACTCTTCTGGAATAAAAGTTCTTTTTAAAATTTTCCCATCTATTTCAGGATTGCACGACATAATATATAACCCTCATGAATGTCAGACACCACTAACCAAACAATCATTAAAAATTTTTATATGATATTTAAGTTTAGCTGCATTCGACATAAAAAATCGATGCTTAACAAATCTGAAAATATTAAAAAATATCTTTGCAGTGCATTTTTTAAGAGAACTTTATAATTAGAGGTAGCAAACTAATAGTCTTATACTAAATAAATGACATTTAATGCTTCAAAATCCTTTAATGTCTGACAATTTTTTTTAATTACTTTACAAGTATAGGTATTTAAAGTCATTTTATCTTGTCAGTTACTTTATGGATGTGGCTAGCAAATTCTACATGAATGATAAAAAAAAATTGCTCAAGAGAGGGTTATGCAGGTAGAAAGAAAGAAAAAAGATAGAGAAAAGGAAAAAAAATTGTAATTTTTGAAAATCATGATCATAGTGATATATCAGTACAAACAAAATATTTTCCATGTGTTACTAAATTACGGAGACAGTGTTATATTACATCACTTTTAGAAGGTTGTTAAGCAGGGTGTCTACCAAATTTCTGAAAGTCAATTTCCGGACTTTTTCCTGACTTTTGGGAGGTCCCGGGAAAAAAATTCCTGACCAGTGCATTTTACTTTGGGAAATTGCACAATGACCCCTCCCTTGTCTTTATATTTGCATATTTGTAAAACTTCTTGAAATCAATTTTAACTGAAGTATACAGGATTAAGCTTTCATCAATTGAGAAACAGAAGTAGTCGCACTTTCTGATAGAATTAACTAACTGTTCTAGGAAATAGGGTCCTAAGCCGTAAGTTACCAAGTAAGCTAATTTGTCTTTTACCCTCCCGTCACGATTGATGAGCCCCCATTTTTCCCTCCTTATACAAACACATCGTTAGATGCTTTCGCGGTTCGAAAAATGTGTTACAGTTGCTTTTGGTTTCCAGTCTGACAATTAGAGAGAAAGCGTAAAAAAAATGATTCTTTTATTGAATTTTCCGGACCCATTATCCAAATACCCGGTTTTTTCCAGACTTTCCGGACCCATTTTCCAATTTCCCGGCTTTTTCCAGACTTTCCGGATTTTCCGGAGCGGTAAACACACTGTTAACGAATGAACTAGAGAAACACGGTTTTTGATTTATGATAATTTTTGGTACTTTTTCATTTTGAAAATAGCATTTATCACTGAGTTAAATTATTTGCACATCTTCTCTCTCTATTCTAAAAAAGAGTAACTGCCACTGTCAAAAGTCATGCTATCTCTACCAAAACTGTGGGGATTTGTGTTTTGACAAAGGTGTCCACAGATTCGGAAAATTTCAGGGAAGTCGATAAGCTGACTTAAATTTCAAAATTTGAATTATTTTAGAAGATATTAATAAAAAACTGAAAAAATAAGCATAATGGTTGCCAGGTTTAGCAATTTGCTCCAGCATAAAATCATTCATGCCTTTGCAACAAAGGAATTCCAAGTATGCACAGTACTGTGAAATTGACAAACATCAAGTAGAATTACACCAATTTTGTGCCAAATTAAAAAAAAAATAGGTGAAATAAATAAGTCAAAGTGTGTTACTTAATATTCACAATTTTCAAATAGTAAGTTCTCCCAGATAACAGGGTTTAAAATTACTGATTATTCCTTTATCTAATACAGAATAACTAATTTAAAAAGCACAATTTTGGCATCAGGTAGGACCACGGCTGTCTCCCCAAGCAAGGTGAATCTAAATATTGTGTGCGTTCCAAAATGCTAACACCCTGCATTTTCAAAATAAAAAATAATTCAAATGCAGATCAGATAATAGCAATGCCAGTTAGAACAGCCTGTGTATTTGACACCTGTAGAAATATTTAGCGGCATTAACTATGCCATTATACCAGTTTTCGTACAGCTGGGATATTTGACAGCCCAACGAGATGATACATTTCGCAATGCTAAATAAGTCAATCTGCAAAGCCTTATGTATATGAATGTATGGATCATTGTTTTCACGGCAACCTTACATGAACAATAATTATCGGTTATGAGCATGTGTAAATTGCCAAATAATGATAAATCACCATTGATAGCAAGATATTCTAGCTGTTCCACACATTTTATCAAAAAAACATATGAAGCACTGTTTTCTTAGAAATAGTTATGAACTAAGCGTATACGTAAGTCGCCAAATTATGAAAAATCGCCTTGGATGGCAAATATGCAAGGTGTTTTATAGGTTTTACACAATTAAAAATAGTGTAACATTTAAATTTTTATGTTCTAAGGAACATGCAATAACTAAGCAATGTGTCTTTCAGTAGCATTTGATCAAATCTTAGGCTTTTGTCAGTGGAAATTATGCCTGTTTGACGAATAAGCCTTATTAGGGGTCGAACCCCTCATATGAAAAACAACCGTAGAGAATCTAGGGGCCTTGGCCCAAAGTCATTTAAATAAATTATGAGACAACAATAATTTTTTTCAATTATGCACTGTCAAATAACACTAGTGTTATTAAATAGGAAAGGTATCCAGTTTTCCTTTAAACGAGCAATACAGACACAATTTTCTTTAAACATGTAAACTAATTTAAAAACATTGTTTTTAATACATAAATTAACAATTAGAGGAGGTAGATATTCGAAACACTAAAGTAAGCAAAAATAGAATTCAAGGAACGCCATGTAAAATAGAATTTTTATTTATTTGTCAGAAGAGCAAAGCCAATTCAATTATTGGGAAAAAGTATCAAATCATTTTGTGTGAAACTAGAAATGTATGTATATATATATACTTTTGAAGGTACAAAGCACAATATTTTATGCATCATTTCTAGTTTTGTTAAAATATCCCTAAAGAAACACTACCAATGTTGAATTTAACTTTTACTATAATTAAAATACGTCATTTTATAATGTCATTCGGTGAGTTTAATTATTAAGAAGAATAATTCAAGTGATAAGTTAAACCAATTTTATTACAAATTACAACTATCGCGTATTGATTTCATTTTGATGTAGATTATATGCCGCCAAAGTTTGGCGGGATACGATCAATCCATTTATCCCGTAATAATTGAAAGAAAAAGCTAACACATGCTTGTATTTTTTTAGTAGAAGGATAATATATCAATAACAATGTCGTATTTACTTAGAGTAACGAGTAGAGTAGAGAAAAACAATTTTTCAAAATCAAAACAAATGTCGGTTGGCGACAGTTTGATCACGAATGTTTACGTTCTTATAAAAGACAAAATCTAAATAATCTTTACTAATAGACCATGTATATTGTTGTATTATTGTTTTAATGTATGTACTAATTTAGTTTTATGATATCGGTAGTCAAATTAACGTAAATATTACATGCTTTTAAAAGGTAATAATTACGGCAACCCTAACAGTAACAACACGAGAAAAAATAGCGTATAACATATATGAATATAATAATTTAAAGGAAAATAAATAGTTAGATCACAGATTTATACACATAACTGCAAAACTAAAATTACATTTTAAAATAATTTCAGACTTACTTCACATAATCTTGAATTCGCAGTTGGATTCCAACTGTCCCTTCTGCAATTTATAATACATTTTTTTCTTCTGTCGGGATTTGCAGGAAATCTAAAAAGACGATAACCCTTTTCCGTACTGTTTGAACAGTTTACTGCACAACATCCAACCATTTTTATTGATCTTGAACAACCACAAAATATAAATTTTATGACATAGGTGTACGATCCAATATGGCGGCCTGACACAACTTTCGAACCAAAATTCCGGGCAAGTCAGCTCCCCCCTATAGTAGCCTTAGACACGATCAGGCAAAACGACAGCACCGCAACAAGTAAGGACTTCATCTTTTCTGCAGCGAGTGAAGGTGAAAGGGGTATTTCGATTGCCGGTGCCTGTTTATATACTTCAGGTTCCAGATGGAAGGGATAAAAACATCTAACAGAGAGAATCTTACTATACTATATTTTCCTGTTACGACAGACATAATTTCATACTGTTTTCTTTGAGTTTGGAAACTCATAGGATTTCTTTTTAAGTACTTTTACGAAACATCCAATTTTTTTTCTAAAAACAATAGTAAATGGATCCAATTTCTAAACCTTTGAGAGACGGATCGATTGGACAAGAAAATCAAATAGAATGCTGCTATAGTATTTTTTTCCTTGTAGACACACGTGGTTACATAATGATTTTATTCATTCAATTTGGATAGTGACGTAAATCCTTTCTAAGTATTACGAAACATATAATTTTGTGTCCAAACAATATTAAAGAGCAAAATTATGAAATAGCAATAGAAATTGAGATTAAAGGTTAGGCCATTTCATTTTATTTCTCGGGCTGAATAATTTTGCATTGGTTTGAACATTTTGGGTAAATCTCAGAGGAAACATGAAATGATTAAGCAATGACCATTTTAATGATTTGCTTTGTTTGGCAATAACTTATAGGGTGAAGAATTTTTTTCTATAGCTAAGGAGAAATACTTCTTTCACAAAACACTTGTGTGTGTTGAAATGTTTTACCTTAGAAATTTTATTATTTATTATCATGTCCTCTTACATTTACGACAGTCACGAAGGTTGAAGAAATAAAGGTTCTTTTTGAAATAAAAAATATACGTAACGTTGAATGCATTATGAATGAAACATATTTCTACTTTTCTTTACTTTCCGAACATGTACCATGTAAGGAAAGTATTGTAATCATGAAAAAATTCGACTTCGAGATTTGGGTGTATTGACACGTTTTGAGGTCTTCTGAATTCATTTATGCTATTTTTACGAGATGTATGTATGCATGTGTGTGTGTGTGTGTGTGTGTACGTGTGTTTGTGTGTATGTGAACGTGTGTTTGTGTGTATGTGAGTGAACACGATAGCTCCTAAACGGGGCATTCGATTGAGCGGAAATTGGATATATGTCATAAACCACCGTCGCAAGACCGGTATTGATTTTGGTGTGTATAGGAATTATAGGTTTTCTAAAGGGCTACGACAAAGATTTATTTTACATGATGGCCTATGGGGAGAAATTCTTGAAAGTGAACTAGCGTTTAAACGATACGTTCGATTGAGCTCAAATTGGGTATATATGTTATAAACCATCATTATAAGACAGGTATTGATTTTGATGTGTACCAGACTTATAGTTTTGCTACAGGGCTACGGCAAAGATTTCTTTTACATGATGGCCTATGGGGAGAAATTCTTGAAAGTGCGCTAGCGTTTAAACGATACGTTCGATTGAGCTCAAATTGGGTATATATGTTATAAACCATCATTATAAGACCGGTATTGATTTTGATGTGTACCAGACTTATAGTTTTGCTACAGGGCTACGGCAAAGATTTCTTTTACATTATGGCCTATGGGGGAAATTCTTGAAAGCGCGCTAGCGTTTTAACGATACATTCGATTGAGCTCAAATTGCGTATATATGCATTAAACCACCATCATAATAACGGCATTAATTAAGTGTATATAGGACTTATAGTATTTCTACAGGGCTACGACAAAGATTTCTTTACATTACGGCCTATGGGGGGAAATTCTTGAAAGTGCGCTAACGTTTTAACGATACATTCGATTGAGCTCAAATTGCGTATATATGCTATAAACCAGCATCATAATACCGGTATTAATTAAGTGTGTATAGGACTTATAGTATTTCTACAGGACTACGACAAACATACTTTTGCATTAGGGCCTAAGGGGGTAAATTCTTGAAAGTGCGCTGGCGTTTAAACGATACATTAGATTGAGCTCAAATTAGGTATATGTTATAAACCACCATCATATGGCCGGTATTGATTTTGGTGTGTATAGGACTTATAGTTTTTTAACAGGGCTGCGACAAAGATTTCTTTTACATTATGGCCTATGGGGAGGAATTCTTGAAAGTGCGCAAGCGTTTAAAAGGCGCGTTCGATTGAGCTTCAATTTGGTATATATGTTTGAATGATTCATCGATTAAAATTTATTTAAATGCTTGCTCATGATCTTAATCCTAAGTGTTTGGAAAGTCGAGTGGAGTCACTCCAGACTTTTTAAGTTGGTAAGAGTAGGCGGGTAAGCTGGTTAAAGTAGGAATCAAATGAAGTGGCTGCTGGTTGCAAACATCCAAGCCTTTCTGGAATAATTTTTCATTAAGGTGAAGTATTTTTAAGTCGGTTTCGTTGTTTATAAAAATCATACTTGTTTGCACTTGTAGACTATAGTGGCCACTAAAGTTCAGTTGCCAAGCAACTAAGATATTGGTGATAAAATCTTAGGAAAACGTTTGTTTCCCTATAAGCGTTTAAAGTCCCAAAAGTGTAGTTGTGATCTTGACATGATTCTTATGTCTCCAAGCAAGATCAGTGGCGACTCTCCATTATTTTCGGGTTGCCATGAGTACAAAAGTCCCATCTTTCAAAGTTGGCCGAAATTCAAAAATCGCCTAAGTGTCAAATACAAAACAGTTCCCTTAAGTTTTTCTGAAAATGATAAAGATATACCTTGTACAATCCGCTCTCCTTGGTCAAAATTCCCTGATCTATACCATTTTTCAATGCCAGTTTGATCTCCGAATCGTGTACTGACACATCAAACTTCTCAGAGTCAGTCAAGTATTTCTTCAAGTCTACGTAGGAAACACGTTTACTTCCTTGACACTGACGAATGGCATTCTGGACTCTTCTGGAAACAGAAATGTTCTCTACGGTTTTGGAATTATCCTGAGGATGTACCAGTTCTTTGGCTTTCATGGTTAAATGATTGATCACAAATTACTTAAGTCCAATTACGTAAAAATGTTGATGATTTAAAATGGAATTATATTGGTTTGATGTTTTTAGTTGAAGTGCAATATTTCTCGTGCAATTTTGGAATAACCAACTCATTTTAAATAAGTTGCGTTTGCATATTTTTCAACACGAGAGAAATGAATGAGGAAAAAATGTTTAGATCTCTAGTCAACAACATGCGAAATAAGGAATCAGTGGATTGCCTACTTATTTATTTATGTGGTATTATTGTACCAGAATAGTAAAATCTGTCATTCACAGCTCATCATTATCATATCATAAATGACGTCATTTGTCAAAAAATGACGTCATTTTTATGTCATGGGTTTAAAAGTGTATTAGAAATTCAATTAGGTTAATAGGTTTTGGAAAAAAATACGGTACTTAAGTATTAACGTCACCGCAGCTACAGATTTGGCGGTTTTAAAGTGCCGCCAATCTACACCTAAAATTTTTGCGACAAATCATAAAATAACATTTTATTTATTATTACTAATCATTAAAACGGGTTTGAGTATTTTTCTTTGAGAGACTGACTCAATTTCGCCGGTCTGTGGCTTTCCGATGATCCTACAAGCGCAACTTCTGCTGCGGTGGTGTTAATACGTAAGTACCAAAAATACTTTACGGGAAGAATAATTTCCGTATGAAACCATGGATTGATATTTATGCAGAGGCATAATGTATAGAGCTTTCAAAACGGTTCCATATTCATGTTTCGGTAATACGAATGGATGCCATCGATATGGGTAAACAATTGTACAGGCTGCTCTACTGGCCACAACACAGAAAATGCGCAGCCGTCACCAGCGCTCGATTTAATAACCAGCAATAGCTGTTGGAAAAATCCCCAATTTCAAAGAACTTATATGGCCCAGCTGGCTGTATGGCACGCGACTGGCTATTCGTTCGGCTGCTGTTTTGTTGGTTGTTAAATCGAGCGATGGCTACGTTTCTGCTATTTCAGGATTGTGCAGCCCATCCTATAGAGGGTTCTTTAAATAGTGGATCGCAGACCCCTGAGGGTCCTCGTAGCCATCATCGGACGCCTGCGGAGTGGTTACAAGAAGCTCAAGACGACGATGAAAAGCCAAGAAGCGTGGAACAATAATAATCTATATAAATAAAAATGTAAATGTCCGTTTGTTTGAAATCTCAAATCTCCGAAAGTTCTTCACAGATTGTTTTGCAATTTTGACAGAATGCTGCATTCGAATATGGGCATGTTATTATATAAAAATGTCACACCCGTGACATGCAAAAACATGTTTTATTTGAAAAAAAGCGCCGATCGCCTATCTGAAAGAGTTCTTATGGCTTTCTGTTAAATACTTTGGCGCGCGTCAAGTTGCAAGTAACCTCTTGGTTTGATCATGTGACTGCGAAACAAAGCACAAGTTCTTATCGGTAAAAGGAAGAAGCAAAAATCGTGCTGCTCATGTTCGAGGCAGAAAGCGTGATTTTCTATAGATATTTAGATTTATTATTGGGAACGCATTAATATTGGTGGCAGGAGATTTCAGGCAAACATTACCTGTAACTCCTCGATCAACACCAGCGGACGAAATAAATGCGTTCCTGAAGTACTCTACATTAAAGACGTTGTATGTAAAGACGTTGAAATTAATTACAAATATGTGTGTCCAGCTGCAAAAGGATGAATTGAGAAAAAGTGAAAATTGAAAATCGGCGTGCCAATTACCATGTTGTGAAATAACCAGCCAAAACTTTGCAACACGCGGCTTCCAGTAGAAAAATTAATGAGCAACGTCGTAGAAGCAACAGTCCTGACAGGATCTTCCAGAGGTGAAGATGTGCTTCATTCCTCGCATTCTTATGATTCTAACGAATATACTTTTTCAATTTAAGATACTGTAATTACCAATTCGTTTAGCGTTTGTAATCATCATCAGCAGAAGCTCAGGGTCAGTCATTAGAATTGTACGTATTAGATCTACACACGGATTGCTTCTCACATAGACAATTATGTTGCGTGTTCTAGAATCGGCAAACCAGACAATCTCTCTATCTGCACAAACAATGGGACAACAAAAAATATTGTAAATCCACAAGCACTGTGAAATTAAACTTATTAAGAAATGTTCGCGTTCTCTTTTCCACATATCCAGACTGAGTACGCTTGCCAGACGTCCCGGTTTAACAGGGACAGTCCCGGTTTGTAGACAAATTCCCGGTGTCCCGACCGGAAAATTAAATTTGATTATAGATGACCGAAAAGTCTAAAAATAATTAAATGTGAAGGATTTTTAAGGATAATTACTTTGTCATTTCCTTCACTGTACTGTATAAAAAGTGAGAACTAACGAAGAGTGGTGGTGTGCTAATAAGTATTGTTCAAATTTTTATTCCTCATTCAGAGTGTTTCTTTTTACTTATGCAACTTATAAATATTAACATGTAAGAAATAAAATGTTTAAATTTATATGCTTGTGTCATTTATGAATACCCCTGGTTCATGTTCTTAATCAGTAACCATTTATTCATAGCATTGAGAATAAACTATCCTCTAAAACACTCCAAAAATCTACCAAAAGTGTGTACCCTTGAGGGGAAAATGTAAATGCAGTGTTACGGGCAGGAACCGAGGGAAGGAGATTTCCCTCCGTGGTGGCCTTTCTAAGGGATCCTAACCCGTATTTACGCGAAGTTTCGTAGAAAACCACGAGAAACTCCGAACGGTTAGGTCGGTGGACTCGACCTGGTTTTGAACCAGGCATCTTCCTTCTCCCAGTTGAGAGCGCAGACACGTTCAGCCACAGGTCGGGCAAATGTACCCTTGAATACCCGTGACACTGGGGGCATTCCGGTGTCCCGGTTGAATATTTCAGAAATCTGGCAAGCCTAAGACTGAGCCACAGCAGTACGTGGCTGGGTATAGCTAGTTATCTACTTATATAATGCGCTAACGTATGCGGTACCAAAGTCGACGCTATTTTCACGCTACGAACGGCAACAGCTAGATGTAAACATGAGTACAATAACAATAACGCATGTGCAAAAATCCAAATGAACAGTTCAATGACGTCAAATGGAGCAAGCATATGTCACGCAGTAGCTAGATTACAAAATAACAATAATGGATGCACAGAAAAGCAAGATCTTTAGGACTTTTTCACAGCTTTAAAATATCAAATTTACAATTCTTGGCGCATTCATCGTCCATCTAAAAAATGTCACCATGCATTGGGCTAAAGCACATTTTATGCATTTGCTGTTTCAACATCGGCTTTTATGATCACACCCGAAGTGTGTAGCAATCCTAACCTAAATAAATTGAATGGCAAATACTGTTAAAACACAGAAACATGATTTTCGTTGTAATGAGTCCAATCATTTGGCCAACACTGCACTGAGTATAAAGAAGAGTAGTTGGCGGCGAATCTGGCAGCCTTGGCGGCTAGTATAATATAATATAGAAATAGACCATAATGAATTATTTTGTATCAGAAAAGTACTTTAATTTTAAGCTTCAACTTAAGATATTTTCTAATATTCGTAGAACGCACCAAAAATTTTATATAGCATTACTTTTTGAAGATACAACTGTGATGGCGTCATTTGAGAAGATCTAGCAATGACGTAAAGCTTTCAGTTGTTAAGCTTTCTATATCTAGCGGCCGTTCGCCAAGTACTTGACACCCGTGTTAACCCGCCGAAACGAGGGTCAGATGTCGAATGACTGTATTTTTGATGTCTATTTAATGTCTGAAGGGGTTAACACGGGTGTCAAGTAGTTGGTGAATACGGCCGTAGAAGGTGTTGAATGAACCCGGAAAGTCTTAGAGAACGGCAGTCCAATTGAATGTGGTGGAATCCCTGACCGAGAAAGTGAATCTAGTGAATAGAGCGCAATTTCACTGTAAATTTCTGTTATTTTCTGATTTTGTAACGCTTTTTACATAATAAATAATACGTTTTTGTTACTTGACCACCTATCATGTCACCCAATTTTATTTCATTGGTTTTGTTTCAGTTAAATGTAGGCGACTCAGAAAAAAAAAGGCTTCACACAGAACGGCAGAATGACAGACAGACATACTTTTCTGACGGCTATTTTGGGTTCACAAGTGCTTGAAACGAATAGAAAATTTAAAAAACAATTAAATTTCGAGTAACATACAGACAAGATTCTAATTATATTTATATAAACTCCTGCAACTTTCAAGGTTATCAGAAGTGTAAAAGGGTACACTCGTAAACAATTAACTTCGGAAAAGTCCCTCGGCCAAGGCACACCTCCCTTTATTCAGATGCCCCTCGTGTAGGCTTTTTATAACACCAAAGAATTAAAATTTTTAAGGAAAAGACATTTAGAATGAAGCGTTTTATAATATAAATATTTCTCCATAGCAACAGGAAAATTATTGCCATCTAAATTATTACCAATCATAGCAAACCACTCATATGCTTGAAAACTCCATTTTCTCTTTGGAAATTAAAATAGCCACGCCGAATTGAATTAAAAATAATCCAAATTTATGTCACCGAGGAATGACATTTACGCTATAATTTGTAATGAATCCATTGTATGAGATTTCCCCAACTCCTGAAATCCGCTGGAGAAAATCAAGAGACGCTCAACAAAAAAGGATGCATATTGTTCATGCCATGAAAGGAATAATGATTACGAAAATGAAATAGCTTAGCAACTCAACAATAAACTTTAGTGTTCTTTTGTATATTTAAAACTTTTCGCAACTGACTACGGTCCTTAGATCTAAAATTAGATATTTCGTAAAACGTACAAAAGAATTATACGAGCATTAATAAAAAGAATTGCGAAAGCACATGAGTGGTAGAACGTAAATATTGGTTTGTTAATTCCTGATGTAGATTTTCTATTAACTTTCTTCCACTGTCTACAGTATATATAGACGGGCAACGGGGCAGTCAAAGCACTCTTTCCACCAGCCATTGATAACTGCTGAAAACATGAGGTTCATACTTGTTGGGCTGCTGTCTTTTTGCCTAGTCGTGTCGTCCGTCCTCTGCAAGCGCGACTCTGATGGAGGGGTCTCGTGGTAGAACAAGTTCAGGGAGACTGCCATAAAGAAGCTGTCCAAATTCAAGAATGGTATGATACATCTGTGGTGCGACGAACTCGCAGAGGGAGACAAAATAAAATACTGGACCAACGACAAAATCGACGACCTCAAATTAGGTATCGATGGACGACACGCTCGAAGAGAATCCTAATCTACCCGGTGACGCAAAGGACGCGGTCAACAGCTTGGTCACTGAGATTGAAAAGTTCGAGAAGACAATGCAGAAGACGCCTGAACCCAAATACGCCGCCTGAAGAGGACTGAGCCTACCTATAGTCAAAAATAAGTAATTCTGCACTGTGTGTTCCCAATCCTTCTTTAATATTCAATAATGTGCTATTCAACCATCTTACTTCGAAAAATTCTTTGGAAGAAAGAAAAGTTGTACACCACAGAAAGCAAAAAGAGTAACTTTTATTTTTAATACCATGCAATGCATTAATTTACTGTGTGACTAAATCTGATACAGATGTTGTCCTCACCATGGCACAGTGGTTATGCCACTGAAAATGGTAGATGGCCGAAGTGTGAAGGTCCCGGGTTCGGGTCCCATCGCGCGGCTGTCGATCTAACGGTCTGGAGTTTTGGTAGGTTTTCTCCAGATGTAACGAGAATGCGCGTTAGAACCCCTTAAAAAGTCCCCCTACTACGGCACCCCCCCTGGCAGATTGCCCTAGTGTAGCGTTGCCATAATCACACACAATCACAATCTGATATAGATGTTTTCTTTCTGCATTATTAAAAGAACGCTGCATTTCATTGCTTGTGTGTATGTTTTTTTCCTGCAACACAAGTTTCTAAAATGGTTCAAACTACTCTTTAAACTATTATTATCAGTTTTTAACTGTGACAGTCCATGGTCAGCTGTCTTGAATCGAATTTTATTGTTATTTTTAGCTTTAAAATATATTAAAAATTCAGTATCATTTTATTCAATATTATGAAACAATTTATAAAACAACACTGAAATGATACAACTTAATATGGTAAAATGAGATGAAATATACTTAGCATAAGCAATAATTATGTGAATTATACTAAAATAGTTTGTAAACTTTACTCCCCCAGTAAATTCAATTTTTTTTAACCCTGCAGCATTTGCAATGTATAATAAACTTGTCAGTGTTGATATGTTGTCATAAGTACCATATATCCCCATGTTATAACACGCAACAGTAAATTTAGGCTATGTCAGGCTATGTATTTTATATTCTATATTCTGCATTTTATATTCTGTGTATAACACGCACGCGAAAAATGAAGTTTTTTTCGAAGTTGGAAGTGCGTGTTATACGCCGAGATATACGGTAAATTTTAATTATTATTAGTTTTAAACCAATTTTAGAAAGAAAAAGGTTATCAATTGGGGTCGTCTTGAAATCTCAGGAAATTACCTAATTTAAAATTAAAAGTATTGTCAAACTTCTGTTTAATTATTTCTTTCATCTGTTCATCTTACTTAGACACGATCTTTGCTAAGAAAAATAATGTTTTTATTTGATGATTTTTTACTTCCTGTGCATAAAAAGTCTGTTTTAATTGCAAAGTTGTCACTTTATTTTATTTTTTGATTAGTCCCTGGCAGTATACCTGGTATAAATACAATCCAGGGTATAAAGGGCTACCATGGTAGCTACCGCTAAAAGTTTAAAAAAATATATTTGAACTTGAGTGGATGAATAAAAAGTAGTTGTACACGATATATAAATATAGGGAGTGACTGAACTAATAGTACGAAGTGAAAAAAAATACCGTTTACAGAAAAGGGTTGATTATACTCCTTAATAATTAAAAGAGCTATGTTAATGTCTTCCCCCTCCTCCCATCGCCATCCCCACCCGGAAAAGCGAGGCCGATGTCGATCCACTCACTTGTACCATTTTTTAAAACAGAATAGGAGGAGAGGGAGATCCGCTCCTCCTCTTTCGTAAACTAATTTTTGTCTAGACCAAAATCTTGCATTTTCATCCTCTCTTCTTTCAGACGCCTGTCGAATTCTCACAGGA
>JAWZYV010019266.1:0-25485 GCA_038373885.1 Cheiracanthium punctorium
CCGGTAAACGTTGTTTTGCCATATAAATTATTCCTAGGATTATTTTAGTAGAAAGAAATGACTAACTTATTGTAAGTTGGTGAGGATGTGGTATATGAGTGGAAGAGGCATGGAGCGCTGTGAACGATACTGGAATATAAAAATAACACAGTACCAAACATATACTTTTAATTCATTGTAATTTATTATTTAAATTTATATATATCGCTAATTACAATAATTTTACTAAAAAATAATATCCATCCCTTAACGCAATAGAGTATACAATATTTTTTGTTATCCTATCTTTAGATAACTTAAACAAACTGGATGCCCACTCGAGAGCATGCCACGTATAACTGTCCGTGTGAAAAACATGGCGTGCTCAAATCTAATCTACAAACAGACATAGTTTGGCCTTAAGACTTATTGATAGTCATTCCATAAAAATATTTGCCCCCCCCCCAAAAAAAAAAAGGATGAAAATCTGAAACACTTTCAGATTTTAAATACGCACTATAGTGCTATATATTAAAATCGCATCATAATTTATGCGTCGTCTCTATTTTTCGTCCTTATTCCATTAAGTTGGAAAGTGTAATTATTCATGACTGTGCTGTATTTTTCTTCCTTATTTCATAAAACCCATCTTTGGAATGGAAATCTATCTTAAAATCGCCTACTAAAACTATTTTACAATCTTCGCCAAGTATATCACAACTATACTTCACCGTTTTATATATTGTTTCCTACTTTAACGCCTCGACTCTCGCCAAGGAGGCGATGATTAAACATATGCAATTACCATGACGACTTTTTGCATTTATGTAGAAATCGTAATTTAGAATTAAAATGACGATTTGGAACAACATGTAAGTACAGCATGCCGTTATATTTTTATTTATTTTGGATTACCAATTAATGTAGTTTTAATAATTAAATGTCTTCAAATTCCTTAACTGGCGCGTTTATCGCTAGTTTGTTTACTTTAGTTATCACCTAGTTCTTTTGGGTGCGTTGAAACAATACTTACGTATTATCCCGGCGGTCACTTCCGCCAAACTACTTTTTCGTAGATTTTAAGTACGTTGCCAATCGTATTCCAAACCATCAACAATTTCATGTGCCCGGCATTTATCTTGGTGAAAAATTGCTTGTCTTGGCGGACCGCCGGGATAATAGGTAAGTAGCGTTGAAACTTGTGCATAACTCCCAGAGACCGATGACTGTAAAGCTCGCCAAAGTGCGGGGATTTTTTAGGTCGGCGAGAGTGGGGGCGTTAAAATAGGAATCAACTCTTTCTTGTACCATAAAACACATCTTTGGAATCGAAATCTATTTTAAAATCGCCTACTGAAACTGTTTTACAATCTTCACCTGGCATATTCTTCCTGTAGGCATATTCCAACTATACCGCAAAGACATTTTAAATTCTGTTTGGAATGGGCATCATAATCCACGAGTGTACGTGTTTTCCTTTCTTGTTCCACAGATCACTTCTTCGGAATAGAAATCTATATTAAAATCGCCTAATAAAACTCTTTTACAATATATGCCAGGCGTTTTCTAACTATACGCGAAATATATTTATAATAAATTGTCACGTTTTGGCACCACATTTAGCGATCAATTATCAAAAACTGCAAACCTTGTGCGACTTTCAACATTTTATTAACGCCCCCCCCCCTCTCCACATTATCTGGCAAACACATTTGAAAAGTGACTCGACACGCTAATGTCTACACAGAAGTCCTGATTGAAATTAATAGCACTCTGGGGCTAAACATTTTGGGGTGGACCGCCCTTATGACTTAGGGGTATGAGACATAGTTAAAAACCTATTCTCAGACCTAACGAATATACATTGAAAATTTCATTAAAATTGGTCGAGTGGTTTCGGAGAAGTTAGGTGACTAACACTGTGACAGGAGAATTTTATATATTATAATATATATATATACATATATATATATAAGATAAAAAGATAAGTGCATGAAATTTACTTTAAATAAACCGAATTTTAATGTTCAAAAGACTGTTAATAACACAAATAAATAGGCATTACAGAATGTGCGTTTTAAATTGAAAACAAAAGAAAATAAATGGTGTGTTTTTAATACATTATTAAGACTATTCTGTCTTTATGCTTTTATTTTGATCTTAAGACCAGCTTTATGTGAGTTATTTTAACATTTGATATGTTTTAACACGCTAAAAAATATTTACGTACTAATTAATTTAAATGAAACTGTATAAAAATCCATTTACTTCATGCATGCTTCAGAATACCACTAGATACATTAATTAGCTACTATAGCAATGTAAAGAGGTTAAAAAAATACAGAAATTGAATTTTCTACTGCATAAACATTTCATTTCACAATCCTGTATTTATATAGGTGTAATCTATTTGACAGAGCATCAAACAATAATGAAAATCTCTAATTGTCTGCAGTTCATCATGGTTTATCATCCTAACGACTTGTACTGAAATGAAATTATTTGCAATCGGGATAGAAAAATCACGAATAAACTTTTATCTTTGAAAATAAGCATTACTATAATTATTTCACAGTACAAAGAGCTCTATGTATCAAAATGTGATTGGAAACAAAACGATGTTTTTAAGAAGACATAGGAAGGAGAAAAAAGATAGAATAAGGAAAACATTTATAAATAGATCATACTGGTAATGAAAAATTACTGCTCCGTGCATTTTGGAAGACGAATTACTGTTTTAACCAATCGTACACGCTTGTTTATACAAAGAATGTTTCGTTAGATCCATCTACCTACATAAAGAGGAATGATAAAAATGTCTTAGATTCATATGAAAATCTGGCTGTAATGGAAATATTGCACGAGGGATTTAATAGAAATGAGATATTATATGCTGAATTTAGGTACATAGAAGTAGAGTAGAGGAAAATTTCATTTTTTTTCTAAAGATGCAATGCTGAATAAAAGTATTCTGTTTCCTCATTTGATAAAATAACACAATTTCAACTGTAAATTCTTACGTTTCCTAATTACTTTTAAAAATGCAAAGCACATATTCTTATTTTCATTCATAATTATGAGCATTTTAAATTTCACGTGAACTGAAACTCTCTAAATATTGAAATTACAATTCAGTGTTCTACTATATTCTCTAATCGATTAAATTTGTAACATCACAAAAAGTCAAATTTTATTCTAAAATTAATCGTTTACTAGGAGATGTATTTAGAACATTTGTGTAATAAATTTCGAGTAAACAAATGTTAATAACATTTATTTTGAAGCTCTTTAATATTCTCCTTTTTTAAAAAAAATTATGAATTGATGAACACAAACCGTCGAAATTCCAACTTTCTATGTCAACATTTCTCAAAATTCTTCATATAATATTTTTTGTGTATATGAAACAATTACTACATGAGCATTTTTCAGATATTTTAAACAGTATTTTAGATTTACAAAATGTTACTGAAATTGGCCGAGTTTTACTACTTAGTATAATGCATTTACATAGCATTCCAAGAGTAATACTTATAACGGAAATAACTTTGCAATAAAAATATCAAATTTAAAATTTAAAGTCATACGTATAAATCTATCTATATAATTAATTAATCTGACACTTTATGAAGACATTAATTTTATTCATATACAAAAAACAACCGAAAATGTTTGCTTTTAATTTTATTTTAAACAAGAAAAAGCTGAACGAAACAGAAAAAAACTTTCAATCATTCACAGATTCATATATTGAAATATATGTTTATGTAAAGCCCTCAATTTTAAAGCGATTGAGACAAATCAGGTGACTACCAACATATTTCTCTTTATTAAAATTTTATCGCAAAATGAAACATCGCTTGCAGTCAGAAAACAAATTTTACCAATCACTCCTTGCAAAAATAAACCTAACTATAATCATTTTGTTATAGAATCATACATTCTGCATGGCAGCATGATAAAAGTGAAATCATAATTCCAAGAACGCAAAAAGAAATAAAAAGGAAAAGGAAATATTTGTAACTAGATCATATCCACAATTAAAATTTCTTAGCTTTACAACTCTGGATGGAAGACTAAATACTATTTCAATCAACTGCATACAGTTGTTAAATTATTTAAAATTTCCTGATTTAATTTCTGATATTAATTTAATGAAACATCGATAACTTTTCTGCAAAATATCTATCACAAAGGAGGGGGGGGGGGAATGTGGAGGATGCTGTCACCGTTTTTACTTTTTTTTCCACTTTCATGAATATCTGGTAAATATATATAGGGAAATTTACTAATACTTTTGTATTTTACTCATGTACAGCATATGTGTTAGAAATATGTAGGAAAAACTTCTAGACACTGCTCGGGGAAGGGTTAAATGCATCTACATAAATAAGAGCAATAATGTTTTTTATGATACATAATTTGCATTAAAACATTATCTTGCATATAATACTAAACAATACACTTATTACTTTAAGTCGATTTATGCAAATACCGGATATTGCAAAGAATCTCCAGGATTTCGCTTATTTTACAGTTTAAATATTGAACACTGTTTCATAAAAAATGAAATGAATTTATTTTTTCAACCAGGATGGTTATTTCACAACAACCAAACCCAACACAGTAATCGTGAAAACAAAAAAGGTTGAGTAAACATAATTCTTTTAATAACAATCAAAATCTTAACGTTTGAGAATAAATTTGAAACTCATGCTCGTGTCGATAATTTATTAGACTAGGGGCCAAGGCCCCCAACTTGCTATGCTCGCTGTTCGTATGAGGCATTCGGCCCCTAATAAGGCTTATTCGTAAAAAAGACATAATTTCAACAGACGAAACCCGAAGATTGGATCAGATAGAATGCTAATGAGCTACACATTGGGTTCTTGCATGTACATTGGTACATAAAAATTTAAACTTCACACTACAGTAGACCCCCTCCCCCTCATAACACGGAAGATATTTTGTTATGGGAATCTGTGCTGTACGGATCCTGAGCTATACTCCACCTGGAGTGCGGACTCCGCTTATAATCGCTGGAAAAATTATTTGCACTCCTCAAAAACACAATGATATTTAATGTTGCCATTCAAAAGTTATATTAATTAGGAGCTAAAGCGTAATAAAATCAGAACATCTGATTCAGCTATATTTAATGATGTAAAACCTATTGGACACCTTGCGAATTTGCCACACGTGGCGATTTTTCATTATTTGGCGACTTCGTACATGTAAAGTTAATCAAAGCTACGGCACATATAGGATAGCTTGCCACCAATGGCGACTTTTCATTATTTGGCGATTTGCAAATGCTCACAACCTATATACTGTTCATTTAAGGTTACCGGAAAACCGTTATCCATATTTTCATTTACATAATCATTTGCAGATTGGCGTACTTAGCACCACGAATTGTACCATCTCGTCGCGCTAGCGAATATCCAAAGTGTACTATAACTGCTATAATGGCATAGTTAACGCCGCCAAATATTTCTACCGGTAGCAAATAATCCAGCTGGACCGAACCGGCTTTAAATTAATCTGCATTTTAATTATTTTTCATTTCCAAGATATTAGTTATTCTGTTTTGGAAAAACGAACAATCGCTAATTCTAAACTCCTGTTGTCTAAGCGAACTTACTATTTGAAAATTGTCAACTTTGTGTAACACATTTTGAGTTACTTATTTCATAAAGTTTTTATTTTGGCGTAAAATGGGCGTAATTCTAACTCATGTTTGTAAATTTCACGCGATTCTAGATACTTGGAAACGCTTTGTTGCAAAGGAATGATTTTATGCCCAAATCTGGCAACCACCATGTTTATTTTTTCAGTTTTTTATTAATATCTTCTAAAATATTCGATTTTCGAAATTTAAGTCAGCTTAGCAGGTTCCTCGGAATTTTTCGAATCTGTGAGCACCTTAGTCGAAACTCAAATCCCCACGGTTTAGGAAGAGATATACCAACAAGCTTCGACAGCGCCAGCGGCCTTTCTTTTTTTTAGAATAGAGAGAAACTAAGTAAATACCATTCTTTAATAATCCACGGAGGCACACGTATTCATTACACTGATTCGTTACACTATCTATATAGTATATAGTATGTATTTCATACTTGTCTTTTCAGTTGTGTAATATTTAAATGGATACCTAACCAGTAACGTGGATAATTTATAAGCTCAAAACTTACGCAGTTACTTCCATGCATTTTCTTAGCCTATGTAACTTGTACGTAAACGACACCCCTAGTTCTTCGGCTAACAGCATTACGCAATATGCAGGTGATACTGTGATCATTGAAAGATCATCTAGAGGAAAGATTCGGCTTTCCCGCTCGATGAAAGATCGCAAGTGAGCAATGGATGAAAGACTGGAAGATCAAAGTCAATGCCAACAAATGCAAGGCGATCTTTTTCAGTAACAACATCCTTCCCTTAAGCCTGCTGATAAATGACTCAGTGCTGGCGTGGGTAAGTAATGCCCCCTACTTAGGTGTTGTAGTAGACAGAAATTTGACTTGGAGACAAAACATTGCCAACATCAGATGCCAAAATACCGCTATCTTCCAAAGTCTACAAAACCTCATTTTCACCAGCAAGGCATCAAAACAGAACAAACTTCTGATGTACAAATCTGGCATACAGCCTATTGCCACTTATGCAGACCCTGTATGGGCGTACACAGCGAAAACGCACTAAAGTTCCTTGAAGCCAAAGAGAACGCCATACTGAGAAAAATTAGCAACGGACATTTGTTTCTCGCCAGTACAATTAATTGTCCGAAAAGACGTTTCAAGACACATATTCACAAGCTTCAAAGAAATTTCTTCAAAATATCGGCAATTTCCCAAACGAAATTGTAGCGGAGTTGCCCAACGACATTACCAGCCCTTCTAACAGCAAACGTCCAAGAGCGATACTTTCCACATGTTCCCCTAGTGCAAACTGAACTTTACTGATTCACATAACGCTATCGGAACGTATTTAACAGTCGGCCTTTCAGCAAGGCATAGGATCACATAGAAAAATTCTCACAGTCTATACTCGTCAAACTAGAGAAAAGAGCCCACTCCGCAAAGTGATTCACTCAAACAATCCCATCAATCAATCAGTTCTATGCATCTTGGTAAACCGTTAACAGGGCTTTATTTCTTTTTCTCAAAATTAGAGAAATAAAATAAATACTGCAATATACCATTCTCCAACATAAACATATTTCTACGTAATGGGTGTACTTACAAACTGATTTTTCATTTGGGATGAAAATGGAACAATTCAAGATAATTCTAACTAGTTCCTGCTGATCGAAGAATTTTTCCCAAAATAAAACATCAGTTGTAGTAAGGAAACAAATGTTACTAATTATGATTTTCTCTCTGAAAATAAGCATTGCAATAATTATTTTACGATAAAAAAAACTCTGTAACCAAACGTGATAGGAATAAGGCGATAATTCGGGAAACATGCACACACACAAAAAAAAAATTAGGAAAAAGAAAAATATTTATAACTATAACAAAAGTTTGTAGTTAAAAATTACCGCTTCATCTATTTCCGAAGACTAATGTAGCACTGAATGCAACTGAATGTAAAAATGCGGTTATTAGTTTAATAGTTAGTCATATTAATCTACACATGCAAAACTTTTATGTAATGACTCATAAATTATAGTAAGGTTAGGAACTGCATATATTACACGTAAAAGATTTATATAGAAATATATTTAAAACCAAGAAGTCTAGATATATATAAAGTAGTGTTCATTTAAAAATACGATAAACAGTCGAGGTTTTTTTTAAGTAACTAATTAAAAGAAAGACTGCAGAGTTTCCTTTATTGCTTTTAGTGGGAAGATAAATTAAAAAAAGAAGTATTTTATTATAATTTCAATACATCAATTTATATTGTGGTAGAAAATAAGTGATTATTATAGTACAATATTATTTTTTGATTGTATATCTAATATATAAAATTTCTCCTGTCCCAGTGTTAGTCACCTAACTCCTCCGAAACCACTCGACCAATTTTAATGAAATTTTCTATGTATATTCGTTAGGTCATAGAATAGGTTTTTAACTATGTCTCATACCCCTAAGTCATAAGGGCGGTCTACCCCAAAATGTTTAGCCCCCGAGTGCTATTCATTTCAATCAGGATTTCTGTGTAGACATTAGCGTGTCGAATCACTTTTCAAATGTGTTTGCCAGATAATGTGGAGAGGGGGGGGGGAGTTAATAAAATGTTGAAAGTCGCACCAGGTTTGCAATTTTTGATAATTGATCGCTAAATGTGGTGCCAAAACGCGACAATTTATTATAAATGTATTTGGCGTATAGTTAGAAAACGCCTGGCGTATATTGCAAAAGAGTTTTATTAGGCGATTTTAATATAGATTTCTATTCCGAAGAAGTTCTCTGTGGAACAAGAAAGGAAAACACGGTACACTCGTGGATTATGATGCCCATTCCAAACAGCATTTAAAATGTCTTTGCGGTATAATTGGAATATGCCTACAGGAAGAATATGCCTGGCGAAGATTGTAAAACAATTTCAGTAGGCGATTTTAAGATAGATTTCGATTCCAAAGATGCGTTTTATGGTACAAGAAAGAGTTGATTCCTATTTTAACATCCCCACTCAAGCCAACCTAAAAAATCCCCGTACTTTGGCGAGCTTTGCAGTCATGGGTCTCTGGGAGTTATGCACAAGTTTTAACGGTACTTACGTATTATCCCGGCGGTCCGGCAAGACAAGCAATTTTTCACCAAGAATAAATGCCGGGCACATGAAATTGTTGATGGTTTGGAATACGATTGTACGATACGGTAAGTACAGTTTCAACGCTCCCAAAAGAACCAGATGAAAACTAAAGTAAACAAACTAGCGATAAACGCACCAGTTAAGGAATCTGAAGACACTTAATTATTAAAACTACATTAATTGGCAATTCAAAATAAATAAAAATGTAACGGCATGCTTTACTTACATGTTGTTCCAAATCGCCATTTTATTTCTAAATTACGATTGCCACATTAATGCAAAAAATCGTCATGGTAACTGCATATGTTTAATGATCGCCACCTTGGCGAGAGTCGAGGCGTTAAAGTAGGAATCAACCCAAGAAAGACAAACTGGTACATTCATGGATTATGATGCACATTCGAAACAATATATAAAACGATGAAGTATATTTGTAATATACTTGGCGAAGATTGTAAAATAGTTTTAGTAGGCGATTTTAAGATAGATCTCGATTCCAAAGATGGGTTTTACGAAACAAGCAAGAAAAATACAGCACAGTCATGAATAATGATACACTTTTGAAACTTATGGAATAAGTAAGAAAAATAGGGACAACGTATAACTAATGATACGATTTTAATATATAGCACTATAGTGTGTATTTAAAACCTGAAAGTGTTTCAGATTTTCATCCTTTTTTCTTTCCGAACATGTACCCTGTAAGGAAAGTATTGTAATCATGAAAAAATTCGACTTCGAGATTTTGATGTATTAACACGTTTTGAGGTCTTCTGAATTCATTTATGCTATTTTTACGAGATGTATGTGTGTGTGTGTGTGTGTGTGTGTTTGTGTGTATGTGAGTGAACACGATAGCTCCTAAACGGGGCATTCGATTGAGCTCAAATTGGGTATATATGTTATAAACCACCATCTTAAGACCGACATTGATTTTAATGTGTATAGAACTTATAGTTTTCTACTGGGCTACTACAAGGATTTCTTTTACATTATGGCTTATGGGGGGAAATTCTTGAAAGTGCTCTAGCGTTTAAATGGTACATTCGATTGAACTCATATTGGGTATATCTAATAAATAAAATTCTCATGTCACAGTGTTAGTTACCATACTCCTCCAAAACGGCTCGACCGATTTTAAAGAAATTTTATATGTATATTCGTTAGGTCTGCGAATATGATTTTGTCTCATACCCCTAAGTCACAAGGGCGGTCCACCTCAAAATTTTTAGCACCAGAGTGCTAATAAGTTCAATCAGGATTGTTGTCTAGGCATTAGCGCATCGAGTCCCTTTTCAAATGTGTTTGCCAGATAACGTGGAGAGGGGGGGGCGTTAATAAAATGTTGAAAGTCGCACAAGGATTTGCAATTTTTGATAATGGATCGCTAAATGGGGAGCTAAAACGTGACAATTTATTATAAATATATTTCGAGTATAGTTAGAAAACGCCTGGCGTATATTGTAACACAGTTTTATTAGGCGATTTTAATATTGATTTCTATTCTGAAGAAGTGCTTTGTGGAACAAGAAAGGAAAACACTGTACACTCATGGATTATGATTCCCATTTCATGGCTTTGCGGCATAGTTGGAATATGCCTGTAGGACGAATATGCCTGGCGAAGATTGTAAAACAGTTTCAGTAGGCGATTTTAAGATAGATTTCGATTCCAAAGATGTGTTTTATGGTACAAGAAAGAGTTGATTCCTATTTTAACGCCCCCCACTCTCGCCAACCTAAAAAATCCCCGTACTTTGGTGAGCTTTGCAGTCATGGGTCTCTGGGAGTAATGCACAAGTTTCAACGGTACTTACGTATTATCCCGGCGGTCCTCCAAGACAAGCAATTTTCACCAAGATAAATGCCGGGCACATGAAATTGTTGATGGTTTGGAATACGATTGCATAGTTGCAGCAAATTTGACGAAAAAGTAGTTTGGCGGAAGTGACCGCCGGCATAATACGTACGTACCGTTTCGGCGCTCCCAAAAGAACTAGATGAAAACTAAAGTAAACAAATTAGCGATAAACGCACCAGTTAAGGAATTTGAAGACACTTTATTATTACAACTACATTAATTGGCAATCCAAAATAAATAAAAATGTAACGGCATGCTGTGCTTACATGTTGTTCCAAATCGCCATTTTAATTCTAAATTATGATTGCCACATAAATGCAAAAAATTGTCATTGTAACTGCATATGTTTAATGATCGCCACCTTGGCGAGAGTCGAGGCGTTAAAGTAGGAATCAACCCAAGAAAGACATACATGGTATACGCATGTATTATGATGCGCATTCGAAACAATATATAGAACGATGAAGTGTAGTTGTAATATACTTGGCGAATATTGTAAAATAGTTTTAGTAGACGATTTTAAGATAGATTTTGATTCCAAAGATGGGTTTTACGAAACAAGAAAAAAAAATACAGCACAGTCATGAATAATATACACTTTCCAACTTAATGGAATATGAGAGAAAAATAGGGACGACGCATAAATTATGATACGATTTTAATATATAGCGCTATAGTGCGTATTTAAAATCTGAAAATGTTTCAGATTTTCATCCTTTTATTATTATTTTTTTTGGACAAAATTTTTTATGGAATGACTATGAATAAGTCTCAAGGCCAAACTATGTTTGTTTGTGGCTTAGATTTGAGCACGCCATGTTTTTCACACGGACAATTATACGTGGCATGATCTCGAGTGGGCAAACCATGCAGTTTGTTTGTGTTAGCTAAAAATATTGTTCACTCTATTCCGTTAAGGGATTGATATTATTTTTTAGTAAAATTATTGTAATTAGCGATATATATAAATGTAAAGAATAAATTACAATGAATAAAAAATATAAATGTTTGGTATTGTGTTATTTTTATATTCCAGCATTGTTCACAGCGCTCCATGCCTCTTCCACTCATATACCACATCCTCACACACTTACAATAAGTTAGTCATTTCTTTCTGCTAAAATAATCCTAGGAATAATTTATATGGCAAAACAACGTTTGCCGGGTCAGCTAGTTTTAAAATAAAGTTTTAATGGAAGTTTAGTGCAGAGAGAAGAAAATTGCTGTTTAAGTAATCTGATAAACAGGAAAATTTTTACTGGATATTGAATTTACAGGAAAATATATATACATAATTCATACGTCTCGTTGTAAGAAACACTTAAAACCAGAATATTTTTAAGTTAAAATGAATAATGTTATTTAAGTTATAAGACATGCGTTCAATACTTTTTTACTAAATTAAGTTATACACAGCTATACAAGCAAAGATTTATATTTTTTATTCCGAAATAAATAATGATGGGTTACTTGCGTTTCTTACTGTTCTAAAGCAAGAGAAAATCAATAAATACTACAAAAATAAGCTTTTCATTGCAATATAAAGAAGTTTCACATTCAAATGCATTTATGTACATGTACACTATCTGGGGAAGGGAATAAAACAATTTGGGAGAACTCTAATTGGTTTCTCTTCATCCCAGTAACGTTTAATCCCGAAATAACACATCACTAGCAATCGGAAAACAGGACTCACCAATTATGCTTTCCCTTTTGGAAATAAGCCGCACTCTAAATATTTATAATGATACAAAAAAAAGATCTATCTGCATCAGACCGTGATCGAGAATGAAACGATAATTTGGGGCACTTAGAACCGAAGAAAAAGCAGGAAAAAAAAGGGGGGGAAATATATTTATAACTAGAACAAGCTCGCAATGAAAAATTCCTGCTTCGTGTAATTCGGGAGACTAATTGCTGTTCAAGTCACCCTCCACACGAATGTTAATGTGTTTAATGTTTTGTTAGATAGATCGAGTTATGGAAAAAAAAGTTATATGAAAATAGTTATAATGATGTGTATTAAAGTAATAAATTGTGTGAAATACATGATTAATACATAGTTTATAACACAAGGTTATGTAAGAAACTGCATTATTGGAATTTGTGATTGTATAACATTCTGATAGATAAGTAAAAATAGTTTTATGACAATGGTCCGATAAAGCGAATTTGAGTATTTTAATGAGTGTGGTACACGTGATGATACGTAATTTTTAAAATAAATTTATGTATCAGAACTCCCTGTTTGAGCTTACGTATATAGAATATTTTTGTGACAGTTGAATAAAAAAATTCATTTAATAATTTACGTACATGGATTTATTAAGTAAATTCTTGTGTATATAGATAACAGAATTATTTTCATACATTTGTTTTGAAGTCCAATAGAAAAAAATCTCTTATTGAATTATGTGTGTGTTACTTGATTGTGTTAACTTGTTTTACTTGATGTTTGATGTTACTTGTACGTATATATTTTATTTTGTATGACAAACTAACATGGAACTTTGCTTCCTATAGTCGACAAAATATGATGAATAGGGATATTTTTATTGATTTTATTTACGGGAAAGTAAGGCTGTATTTTTCGTACGTCTGGTGGTATATATGTGCAGGGGAAGGTGGCTCAAAATGATCCCCTTAAGAGGAAAACTTGCATAAAATTACATCAATATAAAATAAAACTTTGGTACTTTGCCATAATATTTTAAACTATATTTTTCATCATAAACATATTTTAATAATATTTTAAACCCAAATTGTGTAACGAAAAAAATAGAATTTTGAAAAAGAGTTAAAAGGATCATTTTACCCTTAACCGAGAGCAAAATGATCATTCATTTGAAAATAATTGTAAATTGTTTTTTGTCGGCAAAATAAAGGATTAAAAATTAATTATGACTATACATATTGAAATAAAATAAGCCTCACAACCATATAGTGTGCATAATTTATTTTATCAAAATTTAAAAAACCCACACAAACAGTAAAATGAAATATTTCAAAATTCTAATTCAAAAATTGTGGCCTACAATAAACGCAGATATATATTAAATAATGCAATAAGACACGCATTTTGAGAACGTCTGAAGGGCTGCCATGATGACTAGGACCTGGTATTGGAGTTTCTTTAGTCGATGGATCATTTTACCAGGCAGTATATGTCTGCCCACTTTAGGTCATATTACTGGAACACGCCGAGAAACATAACAAGCTAAACAAGTGTAATACTTTGATAGGGACTAAGATCCCTTTTCCGAAATGTCTGACTGGTTGACTGTTCTATCAACGATCGAGGCCCATCAAGGGAATACCACCAGGTCTGCCCTGGGATTTGAACTTTCTGCGAGTGAACGGCGTTCACTTATTCCAACCTCTCACAATAGCAGTTTTGCATTCTTCCAAGATGTCAGCGGGCCCGCTTGTGAGCAGAGATTATCTTGCTTTAATCGAGTGCTCTTATTCTCTCCTTTGTTACTAATATGGCACACACAGTGGGTGACATATAGAACTGTTACCGGATCCGTTCGGAAGCTGCGGGAGTAATGTTATCTTATTTTTCTTTTGTAGCACATTTATGAAAAATGTTTCCTGAATAAAAGGTTTTATTAGTGATATTTCGATTGGTTCTTATGAGTGCGTGGTTATTTTGTGATTATTTTAATGTTTTTAACTAACCGTAAGGAACCCGGCTTACGTTATTTAAGATTTTCATATGAGAAGGGTTAAAACACAGCTCAGTTTAATCGAAAGTTAATAGGGTTACAACGATATAAATATGCATAAATGTGCATATATATATGTGTGTGTGTGTGTGTGTGTGCGTGTATATATATATATATATATATATATATATATATATATATATATATGTAAAGAATTGGCCTTACGCCATTCTTTGTTGGAATAATTGACGCAAATCCATTGGGGTTCTAGGTTAAATAGTTTATTTCAAATTTCAGACAGAGGGCAGGAGTCGGGCCGGCGACCTTATTCGTTCCGTGGCTATCTTCTTACATCGCAGTCTAAAGGCTCAAAGCTAAGCTTTACGTTCCAAACTCCTAAAAAGCTAAGCGCGAAGTTAAGACGAAGCCCTCGAAATTTCCGTGCTCTTGCTTAAATACTCTTTAATTACCACATCTGCTGGCAGGGTGCAGCACGATCGCAAAGGCGTTACTCTCAAACGTAATTAGTTAACTAGATTGTCAATCAAGACATGAGAAACACCTGCTTACCCAGGAGTTCTAAAAGCACGTAGTAATGAAAACCACAGAAAACCGAGAATACTGCTGAATAAACAATTTTCTACTTATGGAACTTCAAAAAACGTCTCTGAGCGTAATATTTGTGTGGCCGAGAAACCAACTTTACAGTAAGAGTAAAAGATTAAAGAAGGATTTTTCAAATAACATTAAATTAAATTAGGTTAAATTAGAAAAGTTTATTTTATTATTACATACATATATATATGTAACATTAGGCGCCTACGGGAAAGTTTGTAGTCGTGAACCGGAGGGAAGGCGAGGGTGTTGAGACCCATTCTCGGTCTTGTATAGGTTGCTCGGGACTCGGGGGTATCCTGGTCGGTCGTCGCTGGACCGCAAACGTCGAAAGTGCTCGGTGAAAATCCTTGGGCACGCTTTACGGGTGCCGATGGATGATGAGTCCAAACTATGATTACAGCATTTTATTGGTGATTCGATACATCTTTTCTTGGCAGTTGCATCACGCGGAAGATCCGCTCCTGGGCATGCATCCCCTTTTAATAACTTTTGAGGTCGTGTCACGTGATCAAAATGTGCTGCAATTATTGGCCGATCCCAGAAACTGGGGAGCAGTTTTTCAAGGTCTGTTATGATTTTTAAGACGCCTTTGTGGCTGGCTGCCGGGACCGTCTAAAAAATTAAAAAGGAATTACAAGGGACCATGTAGTAATTGCAGTTTTTAAAAGCTGATTTCTTTGTTCCAACTGAATTAAACTGTGTAGTTCTAGAAATATGGAATTTTCATGGGTTTTTGAATTGTAATGTTATATATATATATATATATACTAGCTGACCCGGCAAACGTTGTTTTGCCATTTAAATTATTCCTAGGATAATTTTAGTAGAAAGAAATGACTAAGTTATTGTAAGTGTGTGAGGATGTGGTATATGAGTGGAAGAGGCATGGAGCGCTGTGAACGATGCTGGAATATAAAAATAAGAAAATACCAAACATATATTTTTAATTCATTGTAATTTATTCTTTAAATTTATATATATCGGTAATTACAATAATTTTACTAAAAAATAATATCAATCCCTTAACGCAATAAAGTACACAATGATTTTTGTTATCCCATCTTTAGATAACACAAACAAACTGGAAGTCCACTGTATGGTTCGCCCATTCGAGAGCATGCCACGTATAACTGTCCGTGTGGAAAACATGGCGTGCTCAAATCTAATCCACAAACAGACATAGTTTGGCCTTGATACTTATTGATAGTCATTCCATAAAAAAATTTGCCCCCCCCCCAAAAAAAAAAGGGATGAAAATCTGAAACACTTTCGGATTTTAAATACGCACGATAGTGCTATATATTAAAATCGCATCATAATTTATGCGTCGTCCCTATTTTTCGTCCTTATTCCATTAAGTTGGAAAGTGTTATCATTATTCATGACTGTGCTGTATTTTCCTTCCTTATTTTATAAAACCCATCTTTGGAATCGAAATCTATCTTAAAATCACCTACTAAAACTATTTTACAATCTTCGCCAAGTATATCACAACTATATACTTCACCGTTTTATATATTATTTCCTACTTTAACGCCTCGACTCTCGCCAAGGAGGCGATGATTAAATATATGCAGTTACCATGACGATTTTTTGCATGTATGTAGAAATCGTAATTTAGAATTAAAATGGCGATTTGGAACAACATGTAAGTACAGCATGCCGTTACATTTTTATTTATTTTGGATTACCAATTAATGTAGTTTTAATAATTAAATGTCTTCAAATTCCTTAACTGGTGCGCTTATCGCTAGTTTGTTTACTTTAGTTATCACCTAGTTCTTTTGGGTGCGTTGAAACGGTACTTACGTATTATCCCGGCGGTCACTTCCGCCAAACTACTTTTTCGTAGATTTTAAATACGTTGCCAATCGTATTCCAAACCATCAACAATTTCATGTGCCCGGCATTTATCTTGGTGAAAAATTGCTTGTCTTGCCGGACCGCCGGGATAATACGTAAGTACCGTTGAAACTTGTGCATAACTCCCAGAGACCCATGATGCAAAGCTCGCCAAAGTACGGGATTTTTAGGTTGGCGAGAGTGGGGGCGTTAAAATAGGAATCAACTCTTTCTTGTACCATAAAACACATCTTTGGAATCGAAATCTATCTTAAAATCGCCTACTGAAACTGTTTTACAATCTTCGCCAGGCATATTCTTCCTGTAGGCATATTCCAACTATACCGCAAAGACATTTTAAATGCTGTTTGGAATGGGCATCATAATCCATGAGTGTACCGTGTTTTCCTTTCTTGTTCCACAGAGCACTTCTTCGGAATAGAAATCTATATTAAAATCGCCTAATAAAACTCTTTTACAATATACGCCAGGCGTTTTCTAACTATACGCGAAATATATTTATAATAAATTGTCACGTTTTGGCACCACATTTAGCGATCAATTATCAAAAATTGCAAACCTTGTGCGACTTTCAACATTTTATTAACGTCCCCCCCCCTCTCCACATTATCTGGCAAACACATTTGAAAAGTGACTCGACACGCTAATGTCTACACAGAAATCCTGATTGAAATGAATAGCACTCTGGGGCTAAACATTTTGGGGTGGACCGCCCTTATGACTTAGGGGTATGAGACATAGTTAAAAACCTATTCTATGACCTAACGAATATACATAGAAAATTTCATTAAAATTGGTCGAGTGGTTTCGGAGGAGTTAGGTGACTAACACTGTGACAGGAGAATTTTATATATAATTAGATATTACTAGCTGACCCGGCAAACGTTGTTTTGCCATATAAATTATTCCTAGGATTATTTTAGTAGAAAGAAATGACTAACTTATTGTAAGTTTGTGAGGATGTGGTATATGAGTGGAAGAGGCACGGAGCTCTGTGAACGATGCTGGAATA
Source organism: Cheiracanthium punctorium (assembly GCA_038373885.1). Classification (NCBI taxonomy): domain Eukaryota; kingdom Metazoa; phylum Arthropoda; class Arachnida; order Araneae; family Cheiracanthiidae; genus Cheiracanthium; species Cheiracanthium punctorium. The sequence continues at coordinate 17,764 of JAWZYV010019266.1, forward strand.
TAAAAATAACACAATACCAAACATTTGTATTTTTAATTCATTGTAATGTATTCTTTAAATTTATATATATCGCTAATTACAATAATTTTACAAAAAAAAAATAAAATCAATCTCTTAACGGAATAGAGTGTACAATATTTTTTGTTACCCCACCTTTAGCTAACACAAACAAACTGGATGGTTTGCCCACTCGAGAGCATGCCACGTATAATTGTCCGTGTGAAAAACATGGTGTGCTCAAATCTAAGCCACAAACAGACATAGTTTGGCCTTGAGACTTATTGATAGTCATTGCAAATGCCAATCTTATTGGAAATTGAAGACGTTTAAATTGAATTGGCACATCCGTGGGTATAATAGGGATCCGTGGTAGTAATATATTTTCACCTCGAAATTTGCCATTTAAAATGACGGCTTCGACAACATTTTTCATTAGTTTTTTAATAACTAATCGCGTGCCGTTACACAGCCGTGGTGGGTTCAAATTACGAAGCAAAATAACCGGAGATCCAACCTTCAGTTGTAAGTTATGCGGCGGCATGCCTGGTAAATCTAATGAGTTTAAAAACTCTGCTGGATAATTCACACCTTCGGTGGCATCGCAAACTGTATCAATAGATTTGTATGACACTAACTCCCCTGGCAATAAATGTTGTATTTTAAGATTCAGTTCGTTGACGTCTACATTTTTTGCTGCTAAAATTGCTCTTTCTGCCAGCCACTCATGATTAATATATTGTGTATGTACATCGGGAAATATCTGGTCAATGAGAGCATCTTGCGAATCAGTAATTGTGCAGAAATCGGCCGGTAATTTTATGCATCCAGTTTCATCTACAGTAACTTTTCCATCGCCGATATTTAACAGCTGTTTTGAGAATGCCTCAGCGGATAGATCTCGAAGTATTTGAACGCGCATATTTACTTTCAGTTGTAATTTTTCAACATTACGCCACAGTGGCGATGATTTTAAGCAGGCGTTGATTTCATCAGCATACGTTGAACGTGGGATGACGGGAAGTGTTTGTCTAAAATCTCCTGAAAGGAGTACCAGAGTGCCGCCAAATAGTTTGTCCTTGTTTTTAAGATCTTTCATTGTCCTGTTCAACGCCTCAAGCGAATGTTTGTGTGCCATAGTGCATTCATCCCAGATGATAATTTTACACTGTTTCAGCACTGTGGCCATGGGCGATTGTTTTTTTATGTTGCACACTGCATCTGGGTTATTTTGAATATTTAGTGGTAGCTTAAATACTGAATGAGCTGTTCTGCCTCCATCCAATAAAGTTGCCGCAATACCAGACGATGCAACGGCCAATGCGATGCCATTATTCGATCGTATTTCGGCTAGGATTAGCGAAATAAGGAATGTTTTGCCAGTTCCACCTGGTGCATCCAAAAAAAAAGAATCCACCTTGCCCTGCCGAAACTGCGAGCATAATGCGATCGTAAATGCTTCTTTGTTCCTCATTCATTAGTGGGATATTGCGAGTAACAATCGCTGCCATTTCTGCAGTATTGTATTGTAGTTCTCGATTCATTTCATTATTTATTAAATCAGATACACTACGATTTGGCGAACGCATGCCGAAATGACTGAGTGGTAAGTTGGCAATGATAATGCACAGATCCTCAATAGCAATCAATGCTTCATTGTACATAGCGTCGCTGAATGGTATTGTTAAATCGTTGCACCGTGTACGATGTTCATGCAAAATATCATCACTCATTGAATCTTTATGACTATCCCACAATGTCTCTGCTCGGGCCGGGAAACATGCAGTCAACACTATAGCGAACAGTAGACGAATTTGTTTTGCCGTACAGTTCAATGCTGCTTCAGCAAGCATACATTCCCACTGGTTGTCATCTTCCAGCAAGCCTAGTGCAAGGCATGCTTCTTTATACGTTGGATATTGTTGTCCATTCACTTTACGTATATCTTGAAATGACAATGGGCCGGTAACATTAACCAACAACAGTCGAAGATAAAAGCACTCAGTCTGCTTTGGATTTACTGCAAATACTCGTCCCAAGGTGTTTGATTTATATAAACCGGGACATGCATCAATCGGTGTACCTTGCTTGCGAGGCATCCATTTTTTTGTTTGAGCCCATGTGAAAAAACTTGGTACTTCTGAATAGAGTAATGTCCGTGCAAGGAGTAGGCACCACAAGGGGGGGGGGGGGGGGGGGGGGGGGGGGGGGGGGGGAAAGGCATTCCCCCCACAACGATTAGCACAATTTACAAAAATTAAGTACGCGCTGGCCGTAGTCTCGAAATGGAATAAAACGGGCTAAAAAAGTGATATAGACTGGTCTGGAGAGGTGGACAAGGGCCCGTTCATAGAATTGGGAAAAACAATAGATATGGATCAACGCCCCAACCGCTTCATTTGAGCTGATGTAGTCGGTTGCTCCGTAATATAGGAGGCGTTAACTAAACCATTCCGAAAAAAAAATCACGCTCAATATAAACACCCACTGTATTGCATTTGCTTCCAGTATAACACTTAGAATTTACTAACACCCTACTCCGCACCTGAGTACCTCCCAGCGGACCCATGTTCCAAAAGAACACTTCAGTACTGCCGACTGTATTTCATGAGCCCCCATTATCGTGGTGGCCCTTCTCTCATCCTCACCACTTACCGGGTCTTTAACCCAAATGGAATTCTCTAGTTTCACATTTAAGTTGTGCTCACAGGGGAGGGGCCGAGATGAGTGGCAGCCTGGACCCAAGGCGCTTGTCCACTGTCGAATGGCATCTATGTTGTTTGATATGTGCTAACGGATCCCGATTTGGCCGTAAAAGTTATTCCTGTCCGAAACTCTGGGTGGGCCTTTGTGTAAGGGGGGTGATCCAGACGGACGATGGACTATGGGATTGTGGCTTCTTAAGGTTCGGCTGGTATCACCAAAGATGACTCTGTGATAATGTGCATGAGGTACACGTAGACTTAATTTTTCCTGTTCCAGTAAATGCTATTCCGTCTCAAAATTAGTCCATAAACCCACATTGCCCAGTTGCCCTTGCGTCATCCGTCTCAAGCCTTTACCCCCTGGTCCGGATTATTTGCCTTCATGCCTCAAGTTATCAGCATGGACACCCAGGCGCTACCCCGCCTTCCCTAATCACGATTCTACTGCTCTTCTGTTTATCAGGTCCAAGACCGCCCCTCGATAACACTCAGTTTTCTGGCTGTATTGATGGGCTGTCGTGTTTAATGACGGATCCTTTCCTTTGCTAAGTTTTTGGGATACGGCATATGCCAAGCGCCCAAGGGTGTCCCAAAACTGCAGAGTTGGCATGTGAGTGTAATTTTTGTGTTCCCGCTCATGTTAAGGCGGTCGCTCCACCCCGGGTGTTCCTTCCACCCGGGGAGGGCGCGGTCCCCGCTTTGTATAGTTGCCCGAAACCCAATACCATAAAGTACATAATCATCTCTTCCATAGCAAACCTTGTCGTTGGTCCAAACGGTTCTATCGAAAGACCTTGACATCTTGCGTGTTCTTCTTCTGTCTGTGGGTGCCTGTATGGTTTGGATGTGTTGCCTTTCATACGTTGAGTTGTATACATTCCTACATTGTTTCTCTCAGTTGACTGAATAGCAATATTGTCCGATGGGGTGCCGAATAGTAGCTGAACCAGTGTTATGTAGCATCACGTGGCGTCCAAAAATTCAACGTGCCCCTATCCACGACGCACTGTTTAGCACTCCCCATTTTCGAGTTTGGGTTTCCCTACTCTACACCTTTTCTACAAACGCATCTTCAGCGCAGCGCGAAAGACATAGGCATGCCTAATAGTATGTACTCTTGCATATGACGTAGGACTGCCTATATAGGTATCGAGACAGCTGGGGGTCGAAATACGCTAACCGATACATCCTCGGTACACGCTACATAAAATACGGCGTCATCGTCGTTTGTTGCCAATAGCATCTCGCAAGTGACTAGTATTCGTGTTGCCGCCACAAAGCCAGCTTTCGCTGATTATAAATCGCATAGAAGGCCGTCGGATTCTGTTACTGCATCTCATATGGATCTTCCACGTAGAACATAGATCGAACCATGAATATGATGTGACAAAGCTGCACGCGAGCAATCGGTGAAGATATGACGTTAGTCCTAGGGACGCGGGGATCTAATCAGTAAAAGACAAGCCGATAAGGAGAACGATAGGTAGCATGAAAAAAATCTCCTTCGAGAACTAAACACGTTCTCTTGCTTGTTTCCGAGCTGCGCTTTAAATGATATTATAGGAATATAAAAACAAATACTATAATGATATATATTAAAAACAATAGATGTATTGGTTTAAATGTAATTTACTGATTTAAGTAAAATTAATAGGTTTTGTGTAAACATCGAGTAATGATCGTAATCTGTTCATAATGAATAAATGAAGTAGCCTGTGTTGTGGGCATCCTCAGTTGTTTAATATTACTTATGGCAATAAAACCCGTCTTGTCCCCTGTCCAGTGAATAATTTAGTTTGGATTACTTCTGGAGAGGAACGTCATATAGTATGCGGTGTTGTATACAGGCGAATGAAGCTACGAGGTTACATTAATTCCAGTAAGACACATCCAAAAGCGGTGTAAATACAAAGCCAAAATCTTCCGAAAGTTGATAATTTTATTGCCATGATTATCAGATACTTTCCTGCACATAGGTAAGCAATGCTTCCTAAGTGGCAAAACAGTTAAAGTAAAAAAGGGTGAAAAAGCTGAGACAACACTTGTCAGGGTTTTACAATACGCACTGTAGTTGCTGAACATATTAAAATCGTTTCATCAGTAATTTATGACGTCGTCGCCTATTTTTCTTACTTATTCCATTAAGTTGCAAAAGTGTACTGTTATTCATAACTGGGCTGTATTTTTCTTTCTTGTTTCTCTAAAAACGCATCTTTGGAATCGAAATCTATCTTAAAATTGCCTACTAAAACTATTTTACAATCTTCGCCAAGTATATTACAACTATACTTCATCGTTTTATATCTTGTTTCGAATGTGTCATAATCCATGAGTGTACCGGTTTGTCTTTCTTGGGTGATCCCACTTTAACGCCTCGACTCTCGCCAAGGTTTGCGATCATTAAACATATGCAGTTACCATGACGATTTTTTGCTTTTATGTGGCAATCGTAATTTAGAATTAAAATGGCGATTTGGAACAACATGTAAGTACAGCATGCCGTTACAATTTTATTTATTTTGGATTGCCAATTAATGAAGTTTTAATAATTAAGGGTCTTCAACTTCCTTAACTGGTGCGTTTATCGCTAGTTTGTTTACTTTAGTTGTCATCTAGTTCTTTTGGGCGCGTTGAAACGGTACTTACGTATTAACTCGGCGGTCACTTCCGCCAAACTACTTTTTCATAGATTTTAAATACATTGCCAATCGTATTCCAAACCATCAACAATTTCATGTGCCCGGCATTTATCTTGGTGAAAAAATTGCTTGTCTTGGCGGACCGCCTGGAAAATACGTATGTACCGTTGAAACTTGTGCATAACTCCCAGAGACCCATGACTGCAAAGCTCGCCAAAGTACGGGAATTTTTTAGGTTGGCGAGAGTGGGGGCGCTAAAATAGGAATCAACTCTTTCTTGTACCATAAAACACATCTTTGGAATCGAAATCTATCTTAAAATCGCCACCTGAAACTGTTTAGAATTTCCTCCAGGCATGTTCTTCCTGTAGGCATATTCCAACTATACCGCAAAGACATTTTAAATACTGTTTGGAATGGACATCATAATCCATGAGTGTACCGTGTTTTCCTTTCTTGTTCCACAGAGCACTTCTTCGGAATAGAAATCTATATTAAAATCGCCTAATAAAACTCTTTTACAATATACGCCAGGCGTTTTCTAACTATACGCGAAATATATTTATAATAAATTGTCGCGTTTTGGCACCACATTTAGCGATCAATTATCAAAAATTGCAAACCTTGTGCGACTTTCAACATTTTATTAACTTCCCCCCCCCTCTCCACATTATCTGGCAAACACATTTGAAAAGTGATTCGACACGCTAATGTCTACACAGAAATCCTGATTGAAATTAATAGCACTCGGGGCTAAACATTTTGGGGTGGACCGCCCTTATGACTTAGGGGTATGAGACATAGTTAAAAACCTATTCTATGACCTAACGAATATACATAGAAAATTTCATTAAAATTGGTCGAGTGGTTTCGGAGGAGTTAGGTGACTAACACTGTGACAGGAGAATTTTATATATTAGATGATATTCAATAATTCAGACCCCCCCCCCCCCCTCCGAAATGTCGGACCCCTCCGAAATTATTTTCTGGGTACGGCCCTGATCACTGACCGTAATTTTGTAACATGAGAAAAACGTATTAATAGGAATATTAAAGACCGCTTTCTAAGCACTGGTCGTTAAATCGAACTAAAAATCAAATTTAAAGTTTTCCGATACATTACCATGAGCAACGGAGAGTCAACACTTTAACAGAGTTTTAACAACATAAACAAAAGCTTGTTTCGGTTTTTGAATACGCCAATGGTATCGATTACAGAACAAATTTATTGAAACATCAAGCAAAGTTTTTCAAGCAAAGTTGCTTTTGTTTTCAAGAAATGAAATTAATCGAGTGTTACATAATAAACAAATATTTTCCGTAAGTTATTGAATTTTATGTACGGATAAAAGCAAATGTCTTTGTGGTGAATTCGTTCAACATCCTAGCAAAATTAACTGAAAGAAAATACTGTACTTAATCCTTTTCTTGCGTTAATCAGTTAGCAGGAATTTTTTCTGAAATTGTAGCCAAGCATTCGCATGGTAGATGAAATATCTTAAACTTTCATTTTATCTTTAAAATAGTACATATTTTCTTTAAATCTCTGAAGAATTTGATATAATCTAACTGAAAAAATTCCCACAAATCCGGTTTTCTTTTATGTTTGGCCCCCTAACTAAGTTTCCGATGACCGTAGCACTTGAATTACGCCTGCTATCTGTAAAACGTTCACTAAAGAAACCTCCAGTTTTTAAAACAAGTTTAGGATAAAAATTTAGCTAATATTTTTGAAGCTGTTCGAAAATTTTGATTGAAGTTAAAAATATAAAATTTGACCAACAAAAATTCCATATTTTGAACCTTTACAACTATGATTTCTGCAAAAAACAAATAGCATGTATGAAAGATAGTGACTTTTTGGAAATATTGTATTTTTGTTCGATGAATAGTTTCCGTTTACGTTAAAATTAAAAACATTCTATTTTTATAAAAAAAAAAAACACAAGCAAATTCTCGAGAAGTTACATCTACGGAATCTCTCGTTGCAGGAGTAACAGTGGCACGAACTTTCAACGAGAACTTTTTTTTAATGTCCACATTCTGTTTAGACAATGGACAGATGAAAACTGTCAATCAAAATCTAAGCCAAATTACAATTAATCTACAACACTTGGACTTTAAACAGTACTCATGCAGAAATCGTGCTGCGTAGCCCAAAAACTCTCTGAAAACATGACGTTTCTTTATGAACCAAATTATTGAAGCCTTTCTATGAGAACATAAAAATTTTTCGGTGGCTTTCAGTCTCTTGCCGAGTTGTAATGGCGAACGAAAATAAAGTATTGTTTCCTAATTAAGGAAGCCTCCAGCCTATTTCGCAGAAACTCAACAAGCCCGTAGTCAGGTGATTCGATTATTGTAGGGCAGTACTCCCACAG
>JAWZYV010019267.1:0-25620 GCA_038373885.1 Cheiracanthium punctorium
AACCACTAAATGGTGTTGTGCAATAAAAACTATTGGCATGTGCAATTTTCGTAACCATAGTAATCCTGTGCGCGCGCAGCAACCCGCGGGATATAAAGATGCAAGAGGCGAACCGCAGTCGTATTCGTTTCCAAGTCAAGTAAGATGACGTTGACTCTCCAGGAACGTGCTTCACTTGTGAAATTATTTTATCAAAACGGAGACACTGTTATTGAAGCATTGCGGAACTTTCGGTTTTCGTACGAAAAGGTCTACTCACTTGTCTAGGACTAGCAAACGTGATTAGGCAATTCGAAGAAACGAGAACACTGGCGATTGAGCCAGGAAGGGGACGAAGGTGTTTTGAAGGTGTTGAAGCACAGGTAGTGGATGATGTAGCGACGCGAGTGGAGGAAGACAGGATATCGCAAACCATCGGCAGCACTAGAGTTCGGCGTACTGCAGTATTCGTAGACCAATCCCGACCTATGGTTCATAAAATCTCTATTCTAAAAAATAGTAAAGGCCGCTGGCGCTGTCAAAGCTTCTGGACCTATCTCCTCCTAAACCGTAGAGATTTGAGTTTCGACTAAGGTACCCACAGATTCGAAAAATTCCGAGGAACCTGCTAAGCTGATTTAAATTTCGAAAATCGAATTATTTTAGAAGATATTAATAAAAAACTGAAAAATAAACCGAATGGTTGCCAGATTTGGCATAAAATCATCCATTCCTTTGCAACAAAGCGTTTCCAAGTATCTAGAATCTCGTGAAATTTACAAAGTTAACACAAAAAGCCTAATAACTTCTTCACCGTTTGCACGATCCGCTTGAAACTTTTCATGATCATGTATAAAAATATAGAAAACAATCTGCGCTTCTTAAAAAATCTGAAAATCTACCCGTTCCCTCCTTTTTAAACGATTTTTCGCTAAAGTAAATCATTTGCGTGACAAAATTACCCTTTTCAAGTGAATATGACGTCATACAATTGGGATTTAAATTCGTTTAAAAGAGATTTTCCAGATTACACAGTTTATTATCATTTTTTTTCACAAATAAATCGTTTGCATGGACATGAGAATAGCTGTCTACACAAAACGAAATCTTTCGATTGCGAAAAGATTCCGCGAGTTTCCAGAACAGCATGAAATTTAATTTGGGTATCTCTCTATTCTAAAAAAAAGTAAAGGCCGCTGTCGCTGTCAAAGCTTGTTGGCCTATTTCCTCCTAAACCGTGGGGATTTAAGTTTCAACTAAGGTGCCCACAGATTCGAAAAATTCCGAGGAACCTGATGAGCTAAGTTAAATTTCGAAATTTCGAATTATTTTAGAAGATATTAATGAAAAACTGAAAAAATAAACAGAATAGTTGCCAGATTTGGCATAAAATCATTCATTCCTTTGCAACAAAGCGTTTCTAAGTATCTAGAATCGCGTGAAATTTACAAAATGAGTTAGAATTATGCCCATTTTACGCCAAAATAAAAACTATATGAAATAAGTAACTCAAAATGTGTTACACAAAGTTGACAATTTTCAAATAGTAAGTTCGCTTAGACAACAGGAGTTTATAATTAGCGATTATTCGTTTTTCCAAAACAGAATAACTAATATCTTGAAAATGAAAAATAATTAAAATGCAGATTATTTTAAAGCCGGTTCTTCTCCAGCTGGATTATTTGCTACCAGTAGAAATATTTGGCGTTAACTATGCCATTATAGCAGTTATGGTACACTTTGGATATTTTCTAGCGCGACGAGAAGGTATAATTTGTGGTGTTAAGTACGCCAATCTGCAAACGATTATGTAAATAAAAGTATGGATGACGGTTTTCCGGAAACCTTAAATGAACAGTAAATATAGGTTGTGAGTATGTGTAAATCGCCAAATAATGAAAACTCGCCTTTGGTGGCAGGCTATTCTATCTGTTCCGTAGCTTTTATTAACTTTACATGAACGCAATTCGCCAAATAATGCAAAATCGCCATGGGTGGCAAATTCGCAAGGTGTCCAATAGGTTTTACATTATTAAAAATACAGCTGAAACATATGTTCTGATTTTATTAGGCTTTAGCTTCTAATTAGTATAACCTTTGAATGGCAACATTAAATATCATTGTGTTTCTGAGGAGTAGAAATAATTTTTCCAGCGATTATAAGCGGAATCCGCACTCCAGGTGGAGTATAGCTAAGGTCCCGTACAGCACGGATTCCCATAACAAAATATCTTCCGTGTTATGAGGGGTAGGGGGTCTACTGTAGTGTAAAGTTTAAATTTTTATGTACCAATGAAGATGTAAGAACTAAGCAATGTGTAGCTTAGCTCAGTAACATTCTATCTGATCCAATCTTCGGGTTTTCTCTGTTGAAATTATGTCTTTTTTACGAATAAGCCCGATAAGGGGCCGAATGCCTTATATAAAAAAGCGAGCGTAGCGAGTCTGGGGGCCTTGGCCCCTAGTTATGCTAAAGGTATTACGCTATTATCCCAATAAACTCTCACTAGTACAGAAGCTCTTACTAGCTGATGTGGATTGTCGACAAACTTTTGCGTTGGGATTTCTTGCGCGAGTTGAGCTTCAGGATGAATGGCCACGGGACATTTTGTAGACCGGCGAGGCCCGCTTTCATATGGAAGGTGCGGTAAACACGCATTGTTGCCGTATTTGGGCTGCTACAAACTCACATCAATGCCTACAAATCCCATTACACTTTTCGCATGTAACGGTTTGGTGTGGCTTTACTGCAACCTTCATTGTGGGTCCGTTTTTTTTCGAAGAGCAGAATGCCGCACGACCTGTGACATGCACCGTCACCTGTGAACGATACGATTCATTATTACAGTAATCCCTTATTACGGCTCTCCAGACAAGGCGATCTCTTACAACCACAGCGTTTATGAGGATGGTGCTCTTCCACACATGGAACGTTTTGTGAAACAAGTGCTCCGCCACCATTTCGGTGACGACAGAATCATCAGCTGGCAATTTCCTATAGCTTGGTCTCCTAGATCACCCGACTTGAATCCTTGCGAATTTTGGCTGTGGGGATACCTCAAGGCCTTGGTCTACCGTGATCCCATGATATGTCTCTCTAACCTCAAAGAAAGCATAGAGCGCCATGTGTGTAACATTCCCCAGTTCATGCTGCTACCAGCAGTCGCGCATGCGAGTTTACACTTCCATATGGTAGCAGACAATGGTGGACATCATAGGCATTGTGAGACTAACATCACATATTGCTTTTTGGAACTAGTGCAAAACCCCTGTCCTGTATTTTACACGGTGCATGCTATTTTCAGCCCACCACATCCGCACGAAGCATTTCGGTTCTTTGTGGATAATGACAACAGATTTGCTAATTCTTATTCAATACGTTAGAATCCATTTCATTATTGCAGCTTCTAACTTTGAGCGAGGCTATTTACTTTTGCTTGGTTCAGCAGTCTCTCACAGATGTCATGTTGGTGATTTTCTGCATTGACACGATTTGGTAACCTTTCAAAATTTCTGCGACTCATCGTTTTTGTTTAATAAAATAAATACATTGATTTATTCTTAACCATTCCGGAAGTGAGCTTTTTTTATTTGTTAGCGCCTTGCCACCGCGCTTGTAGGTTAGGTCTAATGGCTTCATTCCGAAAAGAACATCATTTTAGCTCGGTTTTAGCAATTGGTATGACGCATAAATTTGACAGTCCATTCCCGCCACCCTGGACATTCAATGACTTTGTAACAATTTACTGTTCTTCAATAAAAATTCAAGTTACACTTTTGGAGGGAATGAGATCCGAATTATTGCTATTAATATGACACCAAAAATGGAAATATTACATCATCTTCTAATCCTTGTCTACCTCCTGCACGACCAAGATCATTTAGCATAATCCACACCATAAGCATGTTTTGTAAAGTTTTGTAGATTATTTATATGTTCTCTATAAAGCTATGATACGCCACTTTCGGGTGGTTTTTGAAACTCATTGTTTTTTTTTTCTTGATAAAATTCCCATCATTTCAATATGCCATTACCCATTTTAATGTCAATCCGCTGCAAATTTTTTGCTAGAGATTGCTCACATATTTCAAGTTATGGAACACCTGTGGATAAATTATGGACAATCTGTATACATACACACACGCACACACACACACACATATATATATATATATATAATAATATATATATCCAGAGTTATCGGCAGCATAGATTTTACGTTAATGTAGACATTTTTAGTTGTTCATAGTCTTTTATAACATAGACGTGCTGACATTTTTGTCCAGCCTTTTGCACTCCAAAAGGTAAGTGACGTTGGGGTTTTGATAAACTTATTATGGTTATCCCGGATTAAGATGGTCACACCCTTGGTCACATGACTCTTCGTGTGCAAAGGGGTGTGGCTAAAATATAAGCATCGCACGATGTATATCTCATTAGCCACGAGTAATCGATTATATGGTAACCGTGCATGCTATCATTTTTGCCAAAATTGATGATTGAATTTTAGAGGTAATACTGTGATGGGCTGGTGAACAAAAATAGCTGTTATTTTAACAGTATTAATTTTTCACTCCATCTAAACGTTCACCCTGCGACATTTAAGACAAGCTTTAAGTTTTCTTTATTTATGAATTGAGCACCAATATAAATAATTATTGCGCTCAATACATTTTAGTAGATTAAATGATAGGTATTTCTGAAACTTAAGAAATACCTATCATCTTTCTTTAAAATAAATAGTTGATGTGTTTCTGTGATTTCAACGTAAATGACTCGTTAAAGATACAAATTCCCAGGAAGGTATTTATATCAGTATGTGTTTATATGCAAGTGTAAGTGTAACTCTTAATTTTAAATTAGTAAACCATTAAGACGCACTGTACTGTATTTTTCCGGTGTGCATGAAGACCATGATTTCGAAATATTCTTAAACTTAGATAGTATATCACTCTTATAATAGTATATCACTTAGCTTCTGTATTTCTATTATCTGATCAGCGCTTTCCGAAAAGTTGGTATTTTAGGAAAAAAAATGGAACAGTAAATGCTTTTGAGTTTATTTTAAAGAACGTCAAAGAATGTAATGGGTAACTGCTCTTTTATTACGTGCTGATCTAGTTGTTCTCAGAATAAGAAGAAACTTACATGTATTGAGTTCCATCTGAATCATTCTTGAAATAGTTACTTCTTAAAAAGAGTAGCTTATTATCATCCTGAGCTAAAAGATGCGTTGTCTAAATCAGACTTCGTCTTTGATTCAAGAAAAAAAGTTAAGAGCTGCGTAAGGTAAATTTTAATAAGGACAAAAGTTTGCACAGAATAAGTCAATTAAATAAATATCGATAAACATGGAAATTTGCCACGCGTTTCGTAAAATAGAAGTTATCATTTAGATCTCAATATTCACCAATTGATAGCAAATACATATCTTTACTTTCTTGCCGTCTTCTGAGTTGGGAAATTCATTGCAAAAATACAGAAACTTTCTGTCTTCAGAAACATCCATAGTTTTCTCACTCCAATGTGTTTTAGTAAGTATTGTCACCGCATAATTCCTTATCGTTTAAGATATGCAGTTATGAAATAGTGAAGTGGAATGGCATCTGCTGCCAATTTTCGTCCAAATAAAATTAAATTAGTGCTCCTTTTTTTACCCAATAAATGGATAAACTCCAAATTTATGTACCTAGATGACTCAAGAAAGTATGGCATGAAGAAATTGCAAAAAGGTCGTTCTCCTTTCTGGCACAAATAAAGTTCTGTAAAGAAGTAATATTTGTTTATGAAAGTTATTTTTACAAGTTCATTGCTCTTTCTGGAATTTTTTAAATCCAAAAGAGAATTGAAAGTAAAATCAACAAAAAAATTTCTGTGGTAATATTACAGTATCTTTATTTGTTCAATAAGTGCCACTAAGGAGATTTTTATAGAATCTTCAATTCCAAGTTCGCCAGTTTTAAAATAAATAAATATCATATTCTCACTTTAAAAATCGCTAAACGTAACATATATATTTTCGACAAAGTTTTACAGTATCAGACATTGATAAAAGCAAATATTGCAGTTTTAAAGGATGAAAGATTTAATAACATGCAATGACATGCCAGATTTTTTTTGTTCCGATTTTACTCTATCGGCTGATATTTCGATTAAAGAAGAGGAACCTTAGTGAACTTTCGCTGCTTCATTTATCTTTCCAGCACTTTCCCAAACTTCGGTGTTTTAAGGAGAAGCAAGAGTAGGACTTTAAATGTTGTAAAGCTATCAAAGAAGAAATTACTGAACGGGATGGAGTAACACTGTTTTGAAGATGCTGATTCAGCTCCTTTAGAATTTGTACTTCAAGAATGACCAACAATGGGTAATGCTTTAAAAGACATCAGCAAAAGTTGTAGCTGAGAGGCTTTCTGCACGCTTTGATATGCTGTTTGAATTAAAAATAAAATTTTCATTCAAGCTAAAGCTTTTTTTACTGTAATTTTCAGATAAAACATTTAGGAAATTATCTCGTGTGGATAAAAATAAACTTTAAAGTTACAATTTATGTAGTGATAATTTTTTATGATATTAACTGCTTTGATGAGGCTAAGAAAAATTACAAAGCTCTGTGTTCATTCCCCGACGTAAACAATGGCTAAAGAGATATAGTAGCTACGATGCTGTCATTTTACCCACACCCCTTTGCACCAGAATAATCATGTGACAAGGGAGTTCGACCATCTTAGTCCGAGATAAATATAGTAAAATGGTTACACCAATCCAGATCACATGGCTCTTCGAGGAAAAAGGGTATGACCATACTGTCAACACCGCAGCCTTTATGTATCGTCAGCCACGGACGTAAACGATCTTAACATAATGCACATATTACGAAAGTTAGTCTTAAATGAAATTGAAAGACTAATTTGTATAACATGAGTCTTCAAATAAATTTTACGAGATAAGAAGACAGTTCGCGTAAATTTCTCTTCAAATTTTATAAATTTAATGAAATGTGTATATGGTTTTTATAAATTATATTCTTTTATTCAATCACCGTCTTCAAAAACGAGTACTTGCTCAACGTATGAAGTAGAGTTTAAACTGAGTTCATTACTTCTTCATACCTGCAAACCTGCCCGATTTCTTCGGGAGATTACCCACCAATAACTTTTACCTGACGTTTCATGCTTAAAATAACGCTAAAAATTTAATCCAAACTTAAACTGTTTAAAAATTGTGGTGGGAAATCACCCGAAGAAATTGGGAAGGTTGGCAGCTATGCTTCTTTTTAAAAAATCTAAAATAAGAAATAAAGCTTTAGCGGAACATTCAAAGACCTGAAAAGAAAAACGCTACATTTCTAGTGTGAAGAATTTTTGCTCCAAATTCTGATAATGGCACCGTATTATAAACCCCGTTGTCGAATAAGATGAACTAAGAAACTATTTTTCTAAGTATTCCTCAATTTAAGATCAGAATTAATTATTTCTCTAATTTAAAAAATGAAGCATAAAAAGTACCTAAGTCCATACAATCTAAAACAAAAGCCTGTGATTTAATGGCTGCGTACTCGTTGTGTACTATGTATGCATAGATACTTGAAGTCTTTACAAAGACAATGCATAAACTTTCATGAAAGTCATATCTTTCATCAAATTGTATGTGTATACTGTATATGTTTAAATAATGAGTTTAATATATTTTAATAATGCATCGACTTTATATGTATCTCTTAATTCTTTTCTAAGTTTTTTTTTTCAAAATAGTATGCAGCATTATTTGAGGCTGAATCCTCACTTTTAATGCAAACATACTGTATAAATACCATGACACCCAATAACTGGTGAGATTGGAAAAAGAAAACCATATATTTTTCTTTCATAGACCTTAAAATAATCATTTAAACTATAAATCAGTTCACTTTCAATTACGTAAAACATGCATTTTAAACAAATACTTTTTTTTGCAAATTTTACATAGAAAGTCCTTATAACTTCCCAAAAGAACGCGTCAAAAGAAACACTAGAGAGAAATATTCTCAAGTTCACGACAACGAAAGCAAAATATTATTGACGTTGTCATTTTTATTTCATTGACTGAAGATGATCGCTTTTTCTTGCGCTGCCTTTATGATCTTCCCAGATGTTTTCTTAACAGCCCTACTTGAGAAAGAACAATACGAAAACCACCAGTTTTGCAAAGAGAAGTGACAAACAGCAGTTCTTTAATCGTAATTCGTAGCTTTGAGAAAAGAATGTAAAATGCTTGCTCAATAATTACCTCGCACAGGCAGGAGTGTTTTACTTTAATGGAAATACTGTGGATTGTAACGTAATATTCTTGCAGCATTCCTTAAATTGCACGTATTTTACAACCGGTGTGAGAGATCTTACGTCAAACAGTTTCATATTAAACGTTTCACCACTTCAGTTCTTCCTAGCATTAAAAGTATGTAGTACAATTCCTTTGCTATGAAGTATTTAATGCAATATATTAATTAAATATCATATTGGAAATATGCAATAACAGTTATAAAGAAAAAATGAACAATATAATCTTTTCACATTTATATCGATATATTTCTTTTAATTCTTATATTTTATCGTGGATTCGAATATTTAATATTGGATTTCAGTGCAGTATTAGAGTTCATTTTACCGTTGATAGTGTTTTGTACATTTCGCTAAAGCTGTTGTAAAACTTGGGATGTTAATCACAATATGGTTTTCACAAATGTTTTAACCCACATACATTTTTCAGCATATAGAATGCAAAAAATACACAAGATAAAAAAATATACAGCGTGTCCGAAATCTCCTTGACACATTCCAAAAATTCACAGAAAAGCAACAAATAGCTGCATGGATATGCGATTCGCACAATAGTTATTAACGGAATCAAGTATCTACTCGCTGCTACGTCACCAAGCCTTTGCGTCATCAGTAGGCCTATCAAAGGTGACGTCATCATAGTTTAATTTTTATAAAGTAAATCTATTCGAAATTTCTGGTGAATTTACTCTCTCATAACAACATTTTAGTGAACTGAGATAGAAAATTTAATTTTACACAAAAGGGCAGTTTTTAACTGTAACTGATTATATAATGTACTAAGGATCACAATGAATTCTTTTGTATCACAAAAGTATTTTAATTCTTATCCTTAAATTAAGATACTTTTTAATATTTGTAGCATTCACCAGAAAACTGAAATACTTTTACTTTATGAGAATGAATGTGTGGTGACGTCATTACTCGCAAGCCTTATGATGACGTCAAAGCTTCAGCGATCAGGATTTCTGTATCTAAGAGGCAGTGTTTAGACAGGGAAAGAGAAGCGGTCGGCCACCAAGATCGGTAGAGTCTGTACAAGACATTCGGGAAGCTCACTGTGACGGTACATCGCTACCTGTAGTGTGACAGCCGTGGATAAAAAAGAATTACGACCACAGACGAATTGAAGTTAAAAATGACACTTTAGCATAAAAACCAGAGAACAAAAATTATTACCCCTATAAATTGAAGGGAATGAGAAGGAGAGAGGACCGGAGAGGATCGGAAATGCAATATATAATGTACTAAGAGAGTAGATCACAATGAATTCTTTTGTGTCACAAAAGTATTTTAATTCTTATCGTTAACTTAAGATACTTTTTGATACTTGTAGCATTAATCCCCCCTTAAAGTGAGAAACGAATCAAAAAGAGAGGGTGGAGAGAATTATGCAAGGGACCGCAGGCTTCGAGAAGAGAGAACTCTCGAGTGGTGAAGAAGAGGAAGAAAGAAAAAAAAAGTGTGTGCGTGTAATCTTTACGCGCGGTTGAAGTAAAACTTCTTTGACGTTTACGACACATATCACTGAAATGATTAAACTTTAACTTAAAATAAATATCATATTATAATTTAATTATATTTATTATTCATGTACTTTACAAAGATTATATAAATGTTATATTCATATTATTCATTGGAAATAGGTACTTGAATGTCATCATAATTTTTTATGTATGAAATCATAGGTCTGTGGTAACTATAATGTGAAACGTAAATTTTACTCTCTAAATTTGCTTATTTTCTTGAAAAAAGAGCATCTATCGTTGTACCGAAATGTGTTGTTGATTGAAGTAAAAATAATTGTTGTACCGAATCTCTATCTATTGTTGTACCGATTGAAAAATCTATTGTTGTACCGAAATGCGTTGTTGATTGAAGTCGAGAAGTATTCATAGTTAGATCCAATTTTTCTTTAAAAAAATCAACTAACGGCTGAGATTCTTAAGAGCGAAAATTAACATTAAAATCTCCAGTAAGAATCATCGGTAATTCATGATAATTACTTAGAATGCAGGAAGTGTCCATGTTGTAGTATTATTCTTTAACTGGTTTCTTATTTAATTGTTCTGTCTGGCTCTAGAGGTTGGGTTTGAATGGGGGGAATGTCCATAGTCTAGTATTATACTTTAACTGTATTCTTTAACTGATGTTTTCCTCTGTTTGTTGGGTTCGAATGCAGGTAGTGTAAATTATTTTTGTGTTTTTCTATCACATTGTTCTTAACCGGTGCTCGATCGGTGTACTAGATTTAATTTCCGATAAAATATTTTTAAAAAGTACTGTTCACAAAAAGTGACTATTCACGTTTAGGATTAGTTGTGGCAACTTTGTAAATACGAAATATGATTAGCCGCTTTCTGTAAACATTAATTTATGGCTTAGAACATAGCAAAGTTTCTTCATAAGCGTGCTATCCATGTGTTATTTCGAAAAAAATGTCACAGAAAGAAACTATCTACAGAAAGCGATGATTACCTTCCGTACATGTTGGCAGCTATGCACATATGATTCAATTACCTTTCTTACTACATTTTTTGCTTGTTTGTTTATACGCCGCTTGTAGCCGTTTCCTGTATCATGCGTAGATACAAAAGCCTACCTCTGCGCATGCAGCAATTACAAGTATTTAAAAGGAGGGCTGGCAACAGTGCTACTGTACGCTAACTGGTTCTGTACAATGGTTCTGTTTTAAATATATAAATAATAGGTTCTTTTAAAGTTTGTACGTGTTTTGCTTTGTTGTGTTGAAAATATATCCTAAGTATGTTTCGTTTTTGTGTTATTAATTTTCAATTCTATTTGTTTTGACACTAATGATCAGAGAGAATTAGTGCCCAGTATTTCACATTTCAGTGAAATATTAGATTATATTTCACTATTGGCAATATTTTGTACCTTTTATTTAAGATCTTATAAAAGCCAAATGTTATACGTAGCCATTTCATAACACAAATGTATTATTTCATCGTCATATTTGCGTTTTCAAAGCGTTCCTCACATTTCGTCGCAAAAAAACATAATTGATAACATTGAAATAGTCTTACCTTCTTCGTGGATGTGAGAGCTCAAATAATCAAAATATCGTATCTGAGATTCCTTTTCGATTATTGGACTTGATAGCCTGTTTGGATGCCATGTATCAGGATATATTTTTATTATCATCCTTTGTATGTATATGTATGCAAAGTAGGATTTAGTAGTGTGGAGGCCCTGGGGATCCAAAGAAGTGGATGCCTCTATTCATTTTGCAAATAAGATAAATATTTCGACAACCAGTGTAGCAACGTTGGTTCACCGTTAGCTCCCGGCCCAGAGGTTCCGAGATAGCCTTTTATTGAAGGTTTCTTTGCTTTTCTTTTCTTTCTTTCTTTTTTTTTTTTGTTATGTCAAGCCAAACGAGGGGCATCTGCCCACTGCCACCTAGATACAGAAAGCCTGAGCGCTGAAGCTTTGACGTCATCATTAGGCCTTCGAGTAATGACGTTACCACACTTTCATTCTCATAAAGTAAAACAATTTCAGATTTCTGGTGAAGGCTACAAATATTAAAAAGTATCTTAGGTGAAAGATAAAAATTAAAATACGTTCGTGACACAAAACAATTCATTGTGATTTACTCCCTTCTTACATTATATAATTAATTACAGTTAAAAACTGCTCTTTTTTGTAATATTAATTTTTCTATGTCAATTCATTAAAATGTTGTTATGAGAGAGTAAATTCACCAGAAATTTCGAATAGTTTTACTTTATGAAATTTAATCTGTGATGACGTCACCTTTAGAAGGCCAATTGATGACGTAGAGGGCTGGTGACGTAGCAGTGGTTAGGCTTTCTACTCTAGGAGGCAGGGATCTGCCTAGGAGTCGGTACCCCCGGCCGATTACATTTAAGGTGTTTCCACGCGTATTCAAGTTACATATGGGGGAGTGGGTACCTCTGGCCGAGTCATAGATATAGGAATCTCTAGATTGAGCATAACGAGAGAAAACTTGTTGCCTCCAAACGGTAGCCATGATAGGGGCATGCGCATGCGCAGAATGGCAATAACTTAAATTATAATGGTATTTTCAATCATTTTAGAACGATCTGTATTTTCAAAAGTACTCGTATCGAAATATTTTCCCTCGAAATTATTTATTTTTCTGAAGTAATGCAATGAATGTTCTATTTTACATCGACTGCAGCCATGATAGTGGCAGAAATAGGGTGCGTTTTTGGCAACAAAAAGCACACGATTAGGAACATTGGATGAACAATCTAGGTATTCCTAAATCTATGGGCCGAGTACATTAAAGGTGTTCCCACGCGTATTCAAGTTACATCTGGAGAAAATCGCCGAAAAGTCCATACCGCTAGATCTGGCATCTTAAACTATAAAATAACGACTAAAGCGAATGAAATGCAATTAGATGACATGATTGGTGAACTTACAACTTAAACTATATGCCTCGAACTTTTTAGTAAATTTTGTAAGATTCTTAGATTTTGGGACCTTCACACTTCAGCCATCTGCAGAGGAGGTATTTGAATTTTACTCAAAAAATGATGCCTACTTCTCTACCGGCGTTGCATAGTACTGAATATAACATCGATATGGCTAGCAACTTATCCCATGAAGTGGCAGTAATACCAACACCTCTAAGATATAGAAAGCCTTACAACTCCTACATGACCAAGCTTTGACATCATCACTTGGCCTACGAAAGTGACATCAGCACAGCATTTAGTTCACAAAGTAAAGTAAGTATTAATCAATTTTTAATGAACTTACGCGTACAATTGCATTGCATCCCTTCTATGTCACCGTCAGCAAAGTTTATAATTTTTTGCGATATATAGGGAAAGTGTTGGAGACCATTCGCAAGATGCTGGTAGCTGACGTCAGCGACGGAGTGCCCTTCTGCAAGGAGTATACAGATACAACGTCATAAAATCGGCGGCGGTGGAGGGGTTCATATTCCGGTAACAGTTTGAAGTCACAATGGCTCATACCTGGTGAGTCGAGAGGGTGTTCCAAGATTTCCCACTGCCACCGTTGCAAAAAGAAATTGACGTCGTTTGCGATATGACAACGAGCTTTGTCATGCAACGCAATAGGGAGATTGTTTTGCAATAAAAGTGGACGTTTGAACCCCACAGCCATACTCAGATGATGCTGTGGAAATCGGCAATAGAAATCCGCATTGAGAATTTGCCCCCTTTAACAAGCCCACTCTCCTTTAACACATCGTGCAACCATCCTATACGATAATGCACTTTCACCACGGTATCCCGCAATCCTCGATAACATTCTGTTGCACTTTTGCCAAAGGCAACCTCTATTTTAAACAACCTCCTCTGATCACCTTTAGAAATCATGGCTCATTGAAACGAAACTCTTGACTTTAACGCCCCACAATAACTACCCTTTAAACTAGATCTACCGATTTTTGCACTCTATACAACAAAACCAGCGACACTTCAAAGTTAGCATATCCTATTTGAGCATACCCGCTCTTTTGCGAGGTTGCTACAACTTAATTTAGAGTCCTTGTAATGCAATTACAGAGTTAACAGACTATATCTGTCATCATATCTTGTAATTAAATTACAGTGTAAAGAGGTTTACTTTATGAAATTAAAACTGTGATAACGTGAAAGCTTGGTGACGTAGGAGTTGCAAGGCGCTCTATATCTAGGAGGCGTTGACTAAGGTAGTCACGTACCCCTGGATTTTTGGGACTTTTGACTTTTTAACTGCAAATGAGTTTGACTAAAATGTCAGAGTCGAGCCCTGAACTTATTTTCAATCGTGATTTTTCCCCGTGGTTGACGAGGAGTACAGGCTGCTTTGGTCACACCCTAAAGCTCTCGAGGAGTCATGTGACCTGTGTGTGTCGCCATCTTAGTTCGAGATAGCCTCAGTTTCATTACTTCCCTCACATGCTGAAAACACCCTCTTGAACTTTGCGCACACATGCATTTTTTTCTAGACAAAAAAATCCTTAAAAATTATGGTGATTAACTTTATGAGCGAAAAAAATTTTCAGTTAAAGGAAAACTGGGAAGCAGGCACGTTGGTATACACCAGTAAAGGTATAATGTATCACACTTTTAAAATAAATTCAAAAACTAATGCAAGTGGATTGAACGCTACTATAGTAGCGTTCAGCGCTACTATAGTAGCGTAACAGTGTTATAACACTGTTAATTATAATTCATTAGATTTTTGAGTTAATTCATTATTTTTGCTATCAACTCCAACCTTCTGCAACACAAGAAGCCATTGTAATTAATATAATGAATAAGCTTTGATTTCAAGACAACTTACGTCGTCAATTAATTTCAGACCATTTTAATTTATTATAAAACAACTAAGCATAATTTGTTATACTTATTTCTTCGGTTAAATTTAAATTATTATTTAAATTTTAAATATTAAAATACATAAATCTTTGTTAAAAGGTCTATGTACAGTTTTAGTTAAAATTCCGTTTTTTTTTTCTGTACATGTTCATTTTATTTTTCAGAGATTTTTATTTTACGTAGATTGGTCGATAATAGAATTTTAAGTTTATAATTGAAATTTCTTCGCTGTACAATATATGATCGACAGAACTTTAGTAGATATTAAGTTATGTAAAAATCCTTTCAAATCTACATACTTTTTTTACAACACGCAGAAATATAAAGCTTAGTAGCTATGCATTTTACCAGAAAAATGTTTCCTTTCGCGAAATCGACAGCTTTGTAAAACATAATTTAACCATTTTATTAAAATCCTGAGGAAATGAGAGTTTTTTAGGCGGCTTACGCGTTTGAAAAACAGATTACCATAATTAATTGCTTAAAAATAGGTATTGCTTGTATTCCAGAGCATTCAGCAACTTTGAACTTCAAACATTTAATATTTTGAAGGGTATAATATTGAAAAATTAGTCTAAAATAAAAATATTTTCCTGCAGAATAATCCATTAGACATTGGAACACTATAAAAATTAATTGATATGCTTACATTCTGTTTGTTGCGATTTGACAACACATTTGGTCTGACAGTATGTTTCATAGAAATATCAAAAGATTATAAATGTTCAAATATAAAAATAAAAATTTGTATTTATATAGATCTTATATTCAAACAAAAGAAATCCAAAAAGCTTTTACATTGCCATATTAGATCATCAGATTAAATATTCAAAGAAAACAATTTTTTAGAGCAATAATTAATAGAACACATATCTAATGGAAATAATTTACAGAAATACAAAAGTATATTTGTATAATTTATTTTAAAATTTCAAACGAGACATTCAAAGAAAATTACTCGAATGTGAGCTATAAATTCGTGAACCTCTGGAAGCAAGATGGAGATAGCAATTATCAAATGCAAAATTTACTCACTTTAAAAAACGTAGGCTCTCGAAATTAACATAACGTCTTTGTAGCTATACCCAAAATGCGATTTCAAATTCCTGGCATTGTTTTGTAATCACCTCAATACTCTCTTCTAGCTTGGAAATTAAATTGCTTCAGAAGAAAGCTCAGCGGTATCTCAGCACTAATGGTTACCTAGGTAAGGAATTCCAGGAGAATGTCATTTACCATGAATAAAATATTTGATAACTACAACTATTGACTTAATTAAACCCCAAAATTTTTACACAAGTTATTTTTTAATCTCTTCTGAATACATGATGAAAGGACTTTTTTTTTTTGATGCGGGAAGGGAATTTATTTTTTAAAAGAAAATTAAAATACAAATTGCTTAGAGCGTTTACAATTCAAAAATAAGGTTTAAATAACCTTTTGTTTTATTTGAAACAACTAATCTATTTTTAGAAATGCAGACATTTCATCGAAAATTTAACTTTCAAATGCATTCACACATTTTTTTTTCTATTTTATACAAAATGCTTTTATAATTTCTTTTACTGAATCTGTCGTGATAACCGAAGGAAGTAGCGCATGTTTGCTATTTTTCTTGTTAGTGGCTCCATTCTCGTATGAAGCTCAGAGCAAAATGTGCTTGATTTATCCATAAATGCAGACATCATTAAATGCTTTGTGCCTAAAATATCCGTAATTCAATAAAACTGAAGTAACAAAAAAGTGAAGATAAAAGTGAATCACAAAGAGTTTTAAATACGCTACCTCTTTCATTATACTGGAAAACGCACGTCACAGAGATTTTGCAAGACAAAATTTGACAGGTTTGATATCATTTTACTTACAGTACCAGGTTACCGAGCCATGCTCAGAATCTAGGGCTCCTTAAGTGTAAAATAATGAATACGTTAATGCCTTGGCAGGTATGAATAATCTTCATGGTTGCAAAAGATTTTCATCGCTGTCGGATCACCCATACATTATCAGGTAAGCTTTGGTCGGCATTCAATGTTACAATGGCATATACTTTGTTTTGATGTCGGTGCCATCAGAGTTGAGCAAAAATAGTTTAACGTAAGGTGCCTCCTTTCCTCCTGTAGCAGATCAGCGAGGGTATCAGCGAAGATCTTCGGCGATGCATTCACTCACAGCGTCTTCATTACTTCAGAAATATATCTGCCCATATTAAGGACGTTCAAATTCAGCATCAAGAATTTGAGTTGGTTGAACTGTCAGATGAATGAGTTTATAAAAAAAATCATCAAGTCTGTTATACACTGTTCGCAACGTAGTAGTACACACCAAAATCATTAATAGTTTCACTCGTCATATACTGTGAACAAAGCCATTGTAAAGTATGCTTTCAAATTTCGAATTCTTTTATGAAATTCTTTGAAATGTGGGTGACATCGAAGAAACAACCACACCAATTCATTAGGAAATTCGGAATGTCCTACATCAATCTTACAGTCCCCAAAATGGTTTCGGTTAATTTTTACTTTCCGAACATTTACCATGTAAGGAAAGTATTGTAATCACGAAAAAATTCGACTTCCAGATTTTGGTGTATTTACACGTTTTGATGTCTTCTGAATTCATTTATGCTATTTTTACGAGATGTTCGTATGTATGTGTGTATGTATGTGTGTATGTATGTGTGTATGTGTGTTTGTGTGTATGTGAGTGAACACGATAGCTCCTAAACGAGGCATTCGATTGAGCTCAAATTGGGTATATATGTTATAAACCACCGTCGCAAGACTGGTACTGATTTTGGTGTGTATAGGACTTATAGTTTTTCTACAGGGCTACGACAAAGATTTCTTTTACATTATGGCCTATGGGGGGGGGGAATTCTTGAAAGTGCGCTAGAGTTTAAACGGCGCATTCAATTGAGCCTCAGTTTGGTATATATGTTTGAATTATTCATCGATTAAAATTTATTAAAATGCTTGGTAATGATCTTAATTGTAAGTGTTCGGAAAGTCGAGTGGAGTCACTCCAGATTTTTGTTTTTACTCTTCAGAAAAATGCAAAGCTCCACGGTGAATGCAATCCATGTTAAAAAGTTTTCAACTATGATAGTAAGTATCCACATTTGTGGCAGCTTTGTAGATACTTAGACTGTTTACCCGAAGTATTTGTTGACGTCTAGCTGTTCTATGTCGTTCTCCTTCCAAATACTAATCATCTCTTTCATGTGCTTGTGTTTGAACTGCACGTTCACACATTTGGGCCAAGTGCTGCTGCCGGTGATCAAATGTTTCCACAGCTCGTTTTTGAGCTACACTTTCATGCATTTACGTCTTTATAATACATCTATGATGATAATTCTTTACGATTGAAATTGTAAATTTCTCTATAGTGCTTCAATTCAAACATAAAATACTTATTTTTTTCTAACTCAAAGAAAATACATCTTGCATAAACAAGTTCTACAAACGTAAATTCAATCTTATAGATACATAAATATAGATGCCATAAAAGTATAATCTTACATAAATATGCTCTAAACATAATTCTATTTTATAAACTCACGCTTAAGAAAAGAAAAAGTGTAACGCAATTTAAATCATTTGTACAAAAGGACACTTCGAAATCATTAAATTAAAAAAGAATAGATCAAAAATATTATTTTATAATAACCCTAACAACTACTTAAACTTTGACAATAATAGAACAAACGGATGGACTGAAGAAAATGGACTTCTAACCTCGAATAAATCAAAAATACATCGTTCCTATATAGTTACGCTGATCCCTGACCCTGTCACAATTCCAGTTCAACCACTCAAAATAAAACTTTTACATCATTAATCCAAACAGATTAAAAATGTATTGTCTAATAACTTAAAATTTACACGGTTCGTTGGTGCGATCAGCCTGAAAATTATCATAATTATGTAAAGAAAAAGAAGAAATCTGATAATCCCTGATTTTTAAGAGTTTTTTTTTTTTTTCTTCTTCTTCTTGGTTTTTTCAGCTCCATTTCATTTAAGAGAATAAAAAAAGCTAATCATTTGAGTGTCAGAATTATCTTTTGCAAGTGACATTGACTTTACATTGAAGTCACGGTTATCAGGCTTTGGAGGGAAAATTACCATTCCAATTCGCTTAAGATAGCTTTTCTAAATTACTACTCAGTTTAACTTTTTTTTCAAAAATAAAATGGTTTTCTATGCATTAAGCATGGATATAAGAGAGGATGTTGATACAAAACGAAATGTTTCGATTACGAAATGTTTCTGCAGATTATACAATTCGAATTTCGATATATAATAAAAATTGAATATGAAGTTATTTGATTTTAAGTGCGTAAATATTAAATATTCTGAGTGTAGACATTCTATCACCCGCTGTAATTGTCTCCACAAAGGCCTTTATCCTTTAGTTTAATGATAGTACACAACACAAAACAACACAGACTAATCCATGTCTAAATAAGAATTGAAAATTTATTAGAAAAAATCTTAGTAACTAGATTTCAGCCTCCCAATTTACTGCTTCCACATATGGGCAACTTCCAGCCTGCGGCCGGATGGGGCCCGCCATATCTTTTGGACCAGCCCGCAGAACAAGTCAAAACCCTGTATAAAAACTATATAAAATGTCAAACTTCCATATAAATCCGAATTATACGGCCCGCGATTTCGCTAACATCCTGAAGTCAGGCCCAGGAGTCCGCTACTATAATAAAGTCCTGCACGCAACTTTTCAAAGGTTGTCCATACGATGATAAAATAAATGAGTTGAAATCATCAACTGCAGTGAATGAAAACTAAACTGATAGCTGATCACCTGCAAAATTAATTTGAATATCGGCTGCGAGCTCAATTTAGGAATCGATTGTATCATTATAAATTTTTTCATCGGAGTTTCAAAGATCGTTTCATTATAAACGGTTTTCCCTTTAAAAAAAATCGTCAGGGTAACTACATTTAAATATTTATCGTCAACATGGCGGAATAAGGCAGTAAAAGTAGAATTCAACCTAGTGCCGTTATTTAAAAAAAAAAAAAGAAAAGAAAAGAAATGGAATTTTCATGTTACGTCACAGGATCTTTTTTCTTAGTGTGAATTACTGAAAAGGATGTCATTTTCATTTAAATTATTCGGCTAAGCTGAAACTTTTATGCACTTTTGAAATTCGCATCAAATGGATCAATAAAATACGTGAAAAATCTTTATTGTTTTAGTATATACGCGAAAATACATTTAGCTTTACGTTAGTTACAAAAGGATAATTGTAATAAATTCAGGCAATTTTTCACATAAGATTTACGAATAGTTTTGTATTAATAACTATGAATTAAACATAATAAAATTATTTACGTATATTCCATCAAGGTGCTTACGGGGATGGCAACGAAGATTCTTTTCTCTTTTCCTTTCGCTGGTTGCCAGAAATATTTATTTGTCTGTGTACTGGATATCAAGTTCCATTTTAATCCTCCCCAAACTTATTTGAGCGTCCCTTTTAGGAAGATTGCATCAAGTGTGTTTTTCAAACGCTCAATAGATGGCGCTACCATCCAAAAATTTTAAATTTAAATTTTGAGCGTTTTAGAAGTTTTTTAATCACGTGACCTAGCTCAATCGTTTCAGGGGCCCAAAAAATCCCCAGGTACGAAATTAAAAAAGAATCCTTAGAGCAGTTTTCGAGATCGCTCGGACATACACACACACAAACATTCCTCGTTTAATATAAGAGCGGATTTATATGTATTTTGAAATATTTATTAACTTACGCAAACACATGTAAAACATTTTTAACGGTTTACGGTACATTGTTTGAATTACTTTTTAATGAATTTAGAGATAAACTAATCTCTCACGCTTAATTTAAAATACCAAAAGCGTTTTTTAAAGTTGTACGGTGGATAGCTCACCAAACTCTATCAGTATGGGTTGATTTGAATTTCTGCTATGATAGAGTCGCAACCACGCCCACCAGTGGCCGTTCATTGGAAAAATATCTTACTATAACGCTTTCCACCAAAAACTTACGTACACGAAAAATATAATCTTCACATACCACTGTGATAATTTGAAAACCGGCTGCGTTTGCCGTAGCTGTTTGATTTTGTGCGTAGTGTTTGAAGTGGAATAATGCTGACTTTGATACTTAAGGTGCAGGTGGTACGTTATTCCGTCCCTCTATCTAGTTTTGTTTGTTTTTATTCTTCTTTGAGTAAGACGTAGTTTTACAGTAGTTACTCTCCTTGCAAGAAAAAAATAGATTTTCTCGCCATTTAGAAAATCATAATAGCTGACATTTTCTTTATAAAAAAATTACTTTAAGTAATGGGTCGAAACTGCGTTTTTTCACTGACAAGATTCTCTGTTCCAACGCCATTAGCATTGAGAAAGAGGCAAGCGCCTAACGAGCTTCGTTCAGTTTAAGCGGTTGCCGGAAGATCGGTTTGGGGGTAACTCCCGAACGCTTGGCATTCATAAAGAGGTAACATCAGCACCAAAAAGACTTTCAATAAATTAGAAGTCTGGAAACAGAAGACAATCTTCAAGAAGCAAAAATTTAATGTATTCAACCAAATGGATGCCTTTCCTAACGACAAAATACCAACGCTGAACGAAGGAAAGAAGGACTTGCTAGCAATGCTTGAATATCTCGATGAAAAATACCATAACATCTATAAGGAGGTTTGAAAATATTTTTTTTTTCTTTCACACCAACCTTTTATGTCTTATGTTATGTCTTTTGCTTCAATAAACCATTTGTAGCCAAGAACGAGAGTGTTCATTTCGACATTGGACCATCAAAACTTCTTTTGCCCCTGTAAAATTTATTTTTTGTCACTTACCTTGTATTCATTGTCAACGCCTCAAATAATTAGTTACTTATTTACCTATGAGCGGTTACTTCATTTTTATTACGATTCATAACCATAACACTGGGGAACAATTTTTAACGTAATTTCTGTTGAGTTCGATTTTTAAGCTGTTTTAGAGTCCAATGGGCACATTGATTACAAAACTGTTGTTAGTTTTCTTCGATCACGTCAAGTCTTTTCTCTACTACGGATTCTAGAACTTCTCTTCACTATCCGCAAGAGCGAACTTTGTTCACCGGAAACACTGTTGCTGTGACCCCAATGACGAAGATTTTGAAATTGAAGATTATCCCGTTCGTAAGGGATTTGAGCAGGATGAGTTAAATGATTTGGGGCTCTCCAAAAAAGCTTGAGAACTGTTAGCATAAAGACTGCACGAAAAAAAAATTGATTGAAAAAGGAGCTAAACTATCCTACTTCCGATACAAGAAATTCTGCAATACTTTCGAAGTGATGATGGGTTTGTATATTGCCATAACATACATGGTTTAATGGGAGAGTTGGGAATTTCAGCACATCGGTAGCTCAAAGTGGAGCTTAAAGTGTGTACTCCTCCACAATGGAAATTTATTTGATGCAGTCCCAATAGGTCATGCAGTATGTTTGCGTGAGGAATATGAAGACAAAGTCGTTGATTTGTTGCAATATCACATGCACCAATGGATCATCTGTGTTGATCTTAAAATGGTCTGTTTCCTCCTTGGCCAGCAACGTGGTTATACCAAGTATCCATGTTTTTTTTTTGTACATGTGGGACAGTAGAACTCGTGAGAAGCATTGGGTGCAGTCGAAATGGCCGTCAAGATATGATCTGAAACCTGGTGATCCAAATATTCTTCATCAGCCACTTGTCAACATAAAGAACATAATATTTCCACCTCTGCATACAAAACTGGGTCTCATGAAGCAATTTGTTAAAGCTTTGTCAATGAAGGAGACTGTTTCGGCATTTCCTAACCTGTCATTTGAAAGATAAAAGCTGGTGTGTTTGATGGTCCACGGATTCGCCAGCTTCTTAAAGATGAACATTTCATCAGAGCAATGACAGAATGATTGGTTGGGATTCAAAAACATTGTCAAAGACTTTCTTGGAAATACACGAGCACAGAATTACACCGAAATTGTCCAACAGCTCTTGGAGAGCTTCAAAATGCTTGGTTGCAACATGATCATCGTTGCATTTTTTACGTAGCCATCTCGCTGACTTCCCGAAAAATCTTGTTGAAGTCAGTCATGAGCAGGGTAAGCGATTTCATCAAGATTTGAAGATCATGGAATCACGCTATCAAGGAAGATGGGATCTACATATGATGGCTGATTATTGTTGGAGCATAAAGCAAGAATGTCCACAGAGTAAACATTCCAGAAAAGTTACAAACGAAAATTTGTCTTAATATGTATGTTTACCACTTGGTACATAAGTTTTTCTATGTGTATTAATACAATTTAACTTGTAGTAACTATATATTTGGTATCTTTTCCCTTTATTTTCCTTTTTATGCACATTTTGGGGGTACCCTCTATCTTAAAAAGTTGACGTGACAGACAAAAACTACAGTTACTTTTCGATTCAGCGGCCAAAAGTGATTCAAAAACAAGTCACAGTTCTAAGACAACAAAATTGCTGTTCCCCAGTGTAATCAAATGATGAAAAGTTTTCCTACAGTATCATTTTCAATTTATTATTTTCATATACTCCATAAAATGAAAATAAGACATTTTTAGGATAATTATTTAGCACGTCTCGCGCTTCCGTAATTTAAAAGATTGCTATTGAAGAATAAAATGCTTTTCTGTGAAAAGAAACATAAAGTAATTTTCATGAAACTACCTAACGTACAGATATTAAAGTATTCTTAAGATGCAAAAAGGTTCCCCATTGGTTAATATAGGGTGTTCTAAATATCTCGAGGAATACTGGTATTAGACGTAGCTGACTTCACTTTTGAGGACTTATTTTGGGTGCCAAATTTGGAGATATCCCGCCAAAAAGTCGCCTAGCTTGGCGACATTCCGGTCATTTGGCGTGATTTTCCCAATGGCGCCTGTAAAGTACGTTTTCCTGCAATGGTATTACATAATAGTCTAATAATTCTCTTTTACGCAATCAAAATCTAACTTGTGCTACTACATTCCGGGCATAGTTTTCTCGAGAAGCTTCCCCGGTGTGCGCCGTAATCTATAAAAGAAGCCAGTTGCACAGGAAGAGTCAGTCTGCTGTTTTCTCTTATGAGAGAGAGACGTCCGTGAGAGCTTAAGGCTTTACAATTGTGCCTAGAAAAGCTACATTTAGCTTGTTTTAGAAGCTGGTTTTTAAGTCCTGCGTGTAAAGTCTTCATTGCTGAGTCTTGAAGGACAGTTTACGATTTACCTCGTAAGTTTCCACTGATTTTTTGCCTGTGGAAGTGCTTTATTTTGCGTGAGAAAAACTGCATCTGTGAAAGCTACTGTTCGTAAGAGCCTGTGAATTCTGTACAGCTGATTTTTCGACGAGGTTCTAGAAGTAATAAAGTTCGTGTGCCATCTTGACAAGCGGACTTCTTACTGGAACATTCTACACACAATATACTTTAGAACAACGAAACGAGTAAACAAGCAAGTATTGAGTTTTCTGAAACAATATGCTGTCCGAGTTGATGTTATAGTTAAAAAATAGTCTATTATTTTTTCCTATTGAATATTCACTATTTGAAAACTTTCCAAGGGAATATAAAACTGGTACTTTACTGAAATAAAAAAATTGCTTGGAACATTCGGCCAAAGGAAGCAGTAAGAATTTCGGCAGTAATTTCAGATTTCAAGAAGTTTCATTTCGAAAATGTGATTTCTATTAAAATTCTTTTAGTAAAGAAGCGCTGCATTCATTCACTTAGAAAAGTAGTCTGTTGATTTTTTTGAAAGCATTTTATAGTGCTCGTAACTTCTTTGCTGGTAAAAACGCAATAGAAACATTTATTATATTTAATGTATTGTCTTTGAATCTCAAAACATCTCAGTACAAAATGAAAATTTTAATCTAATATTTGTTCTAGAAATGGGCAGATCCTTAGCTATTTTTTTTAAGCAAAGCAGAATTGTTAACTCCTCCGAAATATATTTAACCACTGTTTGGTAATATTAATTTTTGCAAGTAAAATAATAATATTTAATAAAATAATAATCGTAATATTTTTGCAAGTTCTTTAAAATACAGCAAAAGTGAATACCTTTGGATTGACCGCTGCTCGCGATGAAAATGAAATACTTCAAACGTACGTCGTTTGAAAAAATACCTTAACTGTATATCGGAACCATTCTAGCTGTGCTTAGTGAAGGTAAGAGGCTTGACCTCGAGTTTATACGGTAATAATAAAGTTAAGAACTTTACTTATATTAAACCAAATACTTCGAAAGCGTATGCGATTATATTCGTATCTAGATATTTCTTTACCAGAGCCGACAATTGTTCCTGAATATTTTTTTCTTCTAATGGAAGGCACTCGCAGTTTACAGGCATTGGTCACCAGAAAGGCTATAATTACTGGTTTATTTACCATGGAAGAGCATACTACGTAGACCAGCCTTGTCTCAATGAAGGGACCGACGAAATGACAATCAAGCCCGTTCCGGGAATCGAACCCGGACCCGTGGTGCGGTATCATGGCCCTCTAATCACAACACAGACCGGACGGCGACCTGGAACATAATAAACCACTTTTAATAACAGTGGTTTATTTTAAAGAATTTTTTTGGAAATTATAATCAGCACGTACGCTAAACTTTAAAATTTTGCTATAATTTAAGCCATGAATTGCTGTCTAAATACGTGTCTAAAAAGGAAAAATCATTCCGGAGCAACTCTGTTTTACTATTTCACCTCTTCTCATCCCTTCCCGCGTCTCCATTTTGTGTAGACGTATACATTTAAAATAGAAGTTCATTTGGACAATACATATATAACGTGGTAACAAAGATCTACTTCGTGTGAGATTTATAGCTCATTTGACATTTTGTAAAGAATTATTATTATTATTTTTTTTTCTAATGGGCAGGCACTGGCCACAAGCCTTTTTGCCATAACTGCTCGAAGGTGTGGCCATTTTATTATGGGGGCACCCAGTGGG
>JAWZYV010019268.1:0-24683 GCA_038373885.1 Cheiracanthium punctorium
GTGAAGAGATCTAAGCTCTAGGACTAAAATTTCTCGAGATTTCTAGAAGCCCATAGAAAAACATATGGGAAAGCGAAACCTCCGTATCTCCGGTTCTAATTGGCCGATTTTGATGCAACAAAAAGCAAAATTTATCTATTTGAAGCGTAGAATACGAATTTTAAACCATTTTAAGCCCCAGAGCAGCGGGTTGCCCCGAAAATTCGTAACATTATTTTACTGGTTTCTATTGTTACATTATTAATGCAGTTTCCTGGTTAGAAGATTAATTATCCAAACTTAGTAATATATTCCATAAAAATTGCACCTTTTATCAGCTCAACTTGGAGTTTAAAAAGCTGTGTATAGCCAATATTAGATTTGCACCAATATCCAAGAAATTAAAACCCAGTCGGTAGTTATTGGCACTGTCTACTAAATTAATAATAATAAAAAATGACTATATTTCAAGTTAAAAATCTTAAAATCTTCAGACAATTTGCGTGTCGCGAAAAGTTTATTTACTGTTTCATTAAGTACGGCTTTCTTCCTTTAAAATTCCACTCACAGAAGCCGGACCATCTTGTTTTGTTCGGAGATATTGGACTTTAATGAGGGGGAAGGATTAGTTTGTTATGTATTCGCAAGAGAAATTTCGTGCTTAAGTGACTCAATTCGAGTGCCATTTAGTTCGTGTGTCTGCGCTCCATAAAAGGGTCTCTTTTTGAGTGCAGTTATTCATGCGTTTATTGGATTCGCTCTTGGCATTTTACAAAACATTTCAAAGACGAAATGAATAATTTAAAACGACGTATTTTAATGCAATTTACTCTAAACATCATGAAATTTTACCTTTTTTTAAAATCGAATTAGTGCGTGTTCTGTTATGGCAAAGCTACGCAAAGATATCTGCCAAAGATTGGAGGGGGGGGGTTTGGTCGGAGGACCTTTTTAAAAGATTGTAACGCCAATGGCGGATTATTGGAAGTTTGTCGGGGGGGCGGTTAGCTTGTCGGTTAGTAAGAAGATTGACAAATACATGCATTTTATGGAAGTAAAGTAGGATCTTTTACATTAATTTCTTTTTTCTCGGGGGGGGGCGGTCGCCCCCTCCCCCCCTTTAATCCGCCCTTGTGTAACGCGTATTCACGCTACATCTGGAGAAAACCGACCAAAACTCCAGGGGTCTTCCGAGGATTGGATACCGACCCAAATGGGTTTGCAGCATTGCTTGCAAAACTACCATCAGGCGAATCCACGTACTGGGGGTCAGGCCCGGCATCTCTGTGGGTGACAGAACCCTATTTGTTCATAAAGTACAGATGGTTTACAAGTTTTTGAAAATTTACAAATTGCAATTCAAGCTTTAGCTGCCTGAGCAGTTACAAGTGTACATTTCAATTTGAAGTTAATAGTTTTTACAATTGTTATAATTTTTGAAGTGAAAACTGCTTTAGGCACGTTGGGCGCTTTTGGAATGGGGGAAAAGTACTGAATTCGCGTGACCGTCATGCTCTGATACAAATGGGAAAAAAATGAATTGGGGGAAAAAGGGGATTGTGACGTCACTGAATTCTAGTGTTGTCATCTCTATTATATGTAAGAACTTCAAGTTATGTCTAAACTGTGTCCTTCTAGCT
Organism: Cheiracanthium punctorium; assembly: GCA_038373885.1. Lineage (NCBI taxonomy): Eukaryota > Metazoa > Arthropoda > Arachnida > Araneae > Cheiracanthiidae > Cheiracanthium > Cheiracanthium punctorium. The sequence goes on from JAWZYV010019268.1 coordinate 1,620, forward strand.
TCCGCGACTGGTATCGAAATGTGGACCCAAGGCGGGAAGGCGAGCGTTCTAACCACCAGACGGGTTCGACTCGGGTTAAAATGACTAATGTTTTAAGTAATTGTTGTTTCAATTTCGGAATGGGAACTTTTATTTATCTAAATAAATAAAATTAGATTTTGCTTGTACAATACTTCCTATTAAAAAATGGCCGCGATTTCTATCCGTTTTGAGCATTTGGGACCCAGTACGACCGTTGAAAAAAAAAGTTTGTCTGACTGTCGTTTCGCCAGTGACACTTTTTTTAAAAAATCGCGCATCACGTAATAACGACCAAAGCGAAAGAAATGAAATTATGTGGCATGATAGGCGATCACTCAACTTAAGCTATAAGCATCGGATTTTTATAAATTTTTTATTAGATTTTGATATTTTTCTGAAAATCGTTTCAAACTGCGTAAATTTATGTTTTAGTACACATAAAAACTGCATATAATTTGCATAAGTGTATACTTTCAAACTTTTACTGTTCAAAACTATCCACTTTTTAAGCCCAAATTGTGAACAATCTATATGTATTTGCAAAAAAAATGCAGACTTTTTCTAACTGGGTAGGTGCTATAATTTTCGATTACTTATTAAAAACTTAAATAATTTATATAGCTATATAGTTAATGTGCAATAAAGTTAATTTGTTGATGTGGAGAGCAGGGGCGTAGCCAGAAATGTTTCTTGGGGCGGGTTACGACTACTACAACTCATATATATATATACGTGTGTGTGATAATGTAGTGAAGAATTTGCATTTTGTATGGCAAAAATTTCTCATGGGGGGGGGGTTATTTTCTAACTGGGTAGGTGCTATAATTTTCGATTACTTATTTAAAAAACTTAAATAATTTATATAGCTATATAGTTAATGTGAAATAAAGTTAATTTGTTGATGTGGAGAGCAGGGGCGTAGCCAGAAATTTTTCATGGGGGCGGGTTACGACTACTAGAACTCATATATATGTATACGTGTGTGTGATAATGTAATAATGTGTGTGTGATAATGTGAAGAATATGCATTTTGTATGGCAAAAATTTCTCATGGGGGGGTTATGGCCCCCCTAACCTCCCCCTTGACTACGCCCCTGGTGGAGAGTAGTAATAATAACTATATCCTGTACATTATGTGAATTATAAGTGTTATACTACAGTGCATTTGAATCTGAATGATAATTCATCACTCATTACAAATAAATAGGATTACTGTTCTTTACAACTTAAGTACATAATTATTGATAATTAATAAATTCAGGTACATAATTATTAATTAAATGGAACAAAATCCAACACCCAGAGAAAAATGTGTATCGCTGATGCATACCGTACGCATATACCATCTGTGCCACGTTGCGGCCTGCGCGTGCGCTCCCTCTCTCTTTTAAAATTTTAAATGTGCACACAAATCGAGAGCGAAAATAGAAATGTAATTAAATTAAAACTGTTCGAGCCTCGTTAAGGGGAGACCCCCTGAACCTCCCTAATTTTTTAGTTTCATTATTGCCATATTGAAACGATATTAATTGACTATGTCATTTTATCTCTCACAACTTTTTCTTTTATTCTTCCTTTACATCTATTTCATCGACTGGAAGTAGGAGCGTTTCCTGATCTTTCCTTGCAATTGCAAACGCGGGTCGATGATAACTGAAGTAACTTATATAATTTTTAGTATCTATACGCTTTTTCACCTTTTAAAGTTATTCTTGATGCATACTTAATTTTATGAGTCCATGTTTTATGTTTTCATGTTTCGTAATTATCTTTCTCCAGCGTTTCAATACGCCAAGTTACAGTCGCCATTTTGAGGATGAACGCAGTCTTGAAACGAGCGTTAAAATCAGCAAATAAATAAATGAATCCATCTGGTGTCCATAACCTTTTAGAAATGTTAGCAGAGTTATGGAACAAACATAGTAAGCGTAGGATTTTAACATAACATTTACTTTGTTAAATTAGAACGAAAGAAACAGGCAACATCACATAACAAGGTAAGATCAAGAAGGAAAAAAAGTATAGAAGAAGTAAAAAGAATGTGTGCGCGAGCACAGTTACAATTAAGTAGATAAATGTTTATTGAGGGATACAGAATTCAGGAGGATAAGACATTACACAGTAAAAAAAAAAATAAACAATTCAATACTCAACAATTTTTTTAAGCTGTTGAAATTTTTATGATTGTAACCTATTTATAGAAAAATACATGTGATGCATATTCTACAGCTTAGGAAATATTGTAACAATAGATTAAAGCTGTTGTGAACTAATAGTATTTATATATATGTAAAATTATGTCACATACTTTTGTGTCGCACTTTTATGGCACATACTTTTATGTCGCATTTTTGGGACAATTTTCAATAAAGAGGGTGAGAGATAAGATGACACAGTCATTAAAAATATCAAAAATTTCCAATGCTAACCCAATGGAAATTACGTTAAAATATGTACAAAGGTACCAAAATTTGTGAAATTGTGAGAATATCATAAATAGTGCGATACCCTATACAGTCTTAAAAAAACATTGAAAATTTTTTTACAAAGAATTTCAAACGTATAAAAATGTGAATAAACGTTCATAAATTTTTATTTTTTGTTAATAATAATTGAATAATGTGTGCCACCCTGTTTAACTCAGTGTCTTATCCACTCGGTCATGGTAGTGCTATTACCTTGGAAAACAATACATGTCGCAAAAAGGTGTAAGTAGTGCTAACATCTCTTTTAAATGGACGCTCAAAAGAATACCGTTACATTTTTGGGCTTATGTGGTTTATTTAGTTGATGTACAATTTAATGACTGTCCTATTTAAACCAGAAGAACTTTCGCTTTCATAAACACTTTCTGATGTAGATTTAAAGAATTTACAACTTGTGTATTGATTATGTGCACATTTTTGTTCCCTTTAACTTTCTTAAACATACAAGTGCTTATTATGAAATCTCTTATAAGCACATAAGGACATGATTATGGTATGAAGTTCTTCACAGGAATGCACATAAAATATCGAGGAATTACTTTACATGTGCCGGTGCTTAAAGCACGTTTTTGTGAAATTAGTTTTAATAGTTTCAAAAACATGAAAAATAACTAGATTCACAAGAATAAAAATTTCTGTAAAAAAGATAGGAAACGTCAAACAGCTTTTTGAATATTTAAAAATGACTCCTGCTTAAGACAAATTATGAGTCTTTATGTTAAGAAATACTGTATTGAAGCACTTCATTTTATTTTTATTATTTAAAAAAAAAAAACAAAACCCCCCCCCCAAGGAACAGTTTTAAAAATCTGATTCAGAAGGAACGAAATCCGGATTTAACTACCCCGGGAATATTTTAAACAAGATCTCTATTTAATAATATTTGTCCTCGCCCTTTTTAGAATACTTTTGAAGTCAAAAAATTAAAGAGTCTAGAGCTTGAACAAAAACAGTGTAATAAATATTTTTTAATATATCAACTTTATAGACTAAAGTGTGAGAAGCTAATTTAGTTTCTGCTGCTACGAATTAAAATAAAAGTATTTTATCTATCTATACATGTTTTTTTCTGTGATGTAGGTCCTGCAAATATTCTCGGTAAATTTAATATGTCGTCTGGAATTTAATCTGAGTCGCAACTCAAGGAGATTATTATGACTAACAATTGCACGCTCAAAAAATTATATTTTGTTGACAGAGGATGTTGTAATTTATTTTTCAGGGTACGCAACATGGAATAATTGAAAACAAAAGAATATACTCTTTTTACACGAAACTGGCTAATGTCTATTGAAAGTGTGGAAACAATTTTTTATGCAAGATTATTATTAGTTTAAATAGAAAGTTCATTTTACGTGAAGTTACGACATATTTAAATGGGTTACGTTTGTGTTTTATTTCCGAAAGTTCAAACGGATATACTAATAATCGCAGAAAGATTGAAGGTCGCTTAATGTATGGATATGCCACGGCCTGCTAACTACAAATATGACAAAATATATAAGAAACTAGAAATCAATTCAAAAGTCTATATGAAAACATTTGTTACATAAAGTGGAGGATGGTGAGCGTAAGCGTACACAAGTAGTGCATCTTTCCTTATAAAAACGAGAATTAAAAAGATAGAGCCAAGAAAATGTACTGCATCAGAGTTATCAACTTAGAAAGAAAGGTACAGAAAATGATAATTTTATCATAAAAATATATATATTACTGATTGACAGGAAAAAAATGCCAAATGCTTTACTCGTGCCTGAAGTGTAGGAAAAGAATAATTAAGTCGGTCTGTTGCTTGTTACTCGCATACGAAGTCTCGCAAGTTAAAGTTTAGTTTGCAGGCCGCGACGCTTTAGCATTTATTATTTGTATCTATCGTTTATATCGGTGTGATATTAGATCTATGGTAGAGTTTATCTCTTTAAAACAGTCTCATGCATTACATTCCTTAAATAAAATAAAATAAAAATATTAAGGGATAGCACTCAAGAATCCACTTATGACATTTCAGCAACTTTTAAAACGTGCTTCTTGAAGATTTTCTGTTTTCATGAAATATTTTTTTTTTATATCAATAAATAAATGAATATGCAAAAAAATAAGTAAATAATAAAAATAGATAAGAACAACAAAAATAATCAACCACTCTTTTCGATGAATTATAACAAGTTACTCAATTTTCATCACACAAAACTGGCATCAGCTTTTAAATCTTAAAAATTTATATATTAAATAACAATAATAGTTATAATAAAACTAAGATATACACATTTAAAAAGTCTAGATATTTAGAATGCTAAGAAATTTAAATAGAGCAAAAATATTAAACAATTCCTTATCAGAAGTCTGTGTTTTAATCGCAAGATCTACTCTCCCCCCAAATAAAAATATGTAACATAAATATATCCGTGTAAATATAATATTCTTTCTGAATAAATTGCTACACTGCAAAAAAAGTCTGTAAAAAGTATAGAAATCACTCGTATTATTTACAGAATAAGTCTGTTCGTAAGAAAAAACAGTTTTTTTTCTGTTTTATCTTCACCCGCGCGCGTACTAGACGAAGACGTCATTGATCAAATTGCGAGGCTCATTTCGCCTCCGGCACAATTAAAACGGAAAGATATTGTACTACGCGTCGTTAGCTGGAGCTGGAGAAAAGGGACGGTATATTTAGTTACAACTGCATACGTAGGTTCAGGTGAGTGTTTGATGTTATGTACGAATTTTGTTCACTGGATAAAACTCTGGCTGGCGTAATAATAACTCTGGCTAGCGTGAGCCGGTCGTTTGGACTTAGAACATTTTTAAGTACTTTAGTGTTTGTCGATAATGTTGACGCCGCGTAATTAATTAGATTAATTAATTGGCATAATTAATGTTAAATCAATAAGTAATTAGCGAGATATAAAGCAATACGTTAATTAATTAGATTGATTACTATTAATTAATTATTAATACAGTAATATTTAACTGGGAGGGAAACCCCCACCACAAGAATAAAAGGAGCTACATGAAAAAATGTAAGAATTCTTATTTTATTTCCATAAGAGGGACATTTAAATTAACTTAGAAAATTTTTAAGGACTTTAGTGTTTGTGAATAATGTTCACGCCCCATGATTAATTAGGATAATTAATGTTAAAGCAATGAGTAATTAGACAGATTAATTGATTATTAATTGATTTATTTAAGTTGAGATGAATACTTAATAGTAAAAATTTAATAATTTCTGTCAAAAAACATTGTAGTAAATTAACTAAATATATTATTATGTTTTGTTGATCTCCTGTAGTCATTCAATAAAAACAAAATTAATGATTTAATTACAATGTATAATTAATATTTTTTTTAACTAATCACCTTTTTTTAACTTGAATAAACATGAAGATATCACGTTTGACAATTAAATGGTGACATATATATAGTAACACTGGACACAGAAGAGGAATCTCAGTGATTGAGTCTCCTCAGTGTGGGCTGCAAGATGCTCTGCCAGAGCGGGGCACTTTCTCTCATTGTAACCAACAATATCGGCTTTCTTTGGTAAAAATTGGCATGTAACATTGAGGGGAGGGGGAAAATGGTTTCTTTTGTAGAAAATATTTCCAAAAAGATTGAATTCTTTTTTTGGGGGGGGGCAGTTACCCCTCCGTCTTCCCTTTTAATCCGTCCTTGGCGTTGAATGATGGGAAATAGAACAGTTATGGAACTTGATTGTGACTTTTTACCTACAAAAAGAATGAAAATTCCATTGAAAAAAATCACTTGTGAATTTTGATATATTTATTTTAGACTTGCGGGTGAGGGGAGGGGGTGGGACTTTTATGTGTAAAAGTACGCATCGAAACCAATAGACCAACCAGACAAATCGGCATAATGATTTTAAGCAGTGCAGGGCATCACTTGATCTGGCGTCATACTATGACGTCACCTTAGCGACTCTTTCTTCAGCTACTTGCGATTTACGTGCAAACATTTCTTGCAACACTGATCGGAGGTGACGCTCTGGGTCGGCTAACGAACGATACGTACCATTGACCTCACCATGGCACAGCGTTTATGTCACTGGAAATGGTAGACGGGCGAAGTGTGAAAGTCCCGGGTTCGCGCGCGGGTCCCATCGCGCGTCCGTCGACCGTTAACCGTTCAGAGTTTTCCGTGGTTTTCTCCGGAAGTTAGCGTAAATATGGATTAGGACCCCTTCGAAAGACCCCCATGGAGGGCTCCCCTCTTTCAAGGAAACCTCCCCAAAGCTCACTCACGAAATGGAACGAATTTCGCACAATCACAAGTACACACTAAAAGGAAAGTACTGTGTGAAAATTAGCATCTCTCTCCTCATAAAATTTGAGAAATTAAAGGTTAAAAATTAGTTATGATCGCTCCAATTGTAACCCTTTAGCTAGTATTTGGCGACAGGGATAATTGGTCGAAAAGTTGAAACGCTCACGCGAGTACGTACTCGAAATATTTATAAATCAGTGTTTGCTATACCGTGTTATATTTCAACTACTGGGGTTTTAAGTAGCTTAATTTAGTTTTCTACTAGTTGAGCTGAAGTCCTATAATCTTTTTATTTTAGTTCTGAAAGTCCCTGAAGAAAGTAATTTCTTTTCTTTGTATTAACACATTGCAAGCTGCAAATTCAGTTTGCGCATAAGTGAGGCATTTATTTTAATTCTATTCTTTTTATCCACATGATGATACTATGGAGCAAATATACTTAATGTTGTTTTTATGCTTTACGCGGAATTTTCTTTGAAAAATATGACATTGTCTCCATACACAAACGAAGAAAAAGTCTGCAAAATCAAATTGTTTAAAGCTTGAAAAATTATCAGAAAGTAAATGCAACAGATTTGGTAGCAAATGAGCAATGCTTATTACTCGATACCCCTGAAGATCCTATGTTTTCTAGTTTAGAAAACGAAAGCATTGACTTCATGTCCAATGAGGACATCATGCAAAATAAGCAATTTATTTCTTAAAAAGATAAGGAGACTGCAGTAAAATACTGGCGGGATAGAATAGTGGCAAAATCCCGCAGTTTACAGAGTGTTCAAAATTATTTTTAATTTGTTACAAATAAAAGGCAGTTATATCTGTGTTAAAAGCAAATTCAGAAGAATGGCGATTATAAATATAAACTAAATCAAATTAAAAAATATACATTTTAACACTTCTAACACGCAAGAAAATTACAGAAAAATGTACATGATTGTGATTTAAAAGCTTGGGCTTCAGAAAAGGCATTCGAATTAGGACTGAAATTCCGCGCATCTAAAGGATGGCAGTACAGATTTTTAAAAAAGAATAAGATTGTGAGCAGGAAAGTTACAAAATTTGTTTTGCTGAAAAACTCTCGGTCAAAGGAAATCATTAAGAAATTAACGCAGGCGTTCGTAAATGATGTAAATGTCTTTATAAAGGATTCGTTGTTAAAAGACGATCGAATTTTTAAGCTGATCAGCCAGGTTTTAATTTAGAAATCCTTCTAGACGAACCCTGGAACACAGAGGATCGAAGCAAGTAGAAAGTGAGATTCAATCACAAAATGCAGTGACACATTCCTACACTACAATGCCGATTTTAAGTAAAAACAACAGTTTGTTATAGCCATTACATATTGAACATCCCGAAAAAACAGGGAAATTCGGAAAAAATTAAGTGCAGCAGTTTTCTGACATTGTGTTAAAGAAACAACTTAGTAATATATTTCTTTCAGGATCAAATCAAAGGGGTGGGGGAGGGAAATATAGGGTGAATCCCTTCCCCTCCAAAAGAATTACCTTACAATTTTTAAAATTATTTTTTTAATGATATTGTTTATTTCAATTCTTATGTCGCTAAAAAGCTAAGCTTCTTCTAAAAAGCTACGTTTAACCTCCTATGCATGCATATATTTTATGTTTAAAAAATATTTTTGGCCAATTTCCCCCACCCTCCCCTCTCCAAAACGGAACCAGTTACCTGCCTGATTTTTTTTCCCACAATATGTTCTGCGGGATATCCAGTGAATCATTGCTGTAGATGAATCCTGGCCGGTGCTTACTTAAAATGCTTATTAAATAAGCATCTTTTTGTAAAAGCATTTATAAAAGAAAATAGAAAGCGCCAAGTAGCGATAGAGGCTCATACTCATTTTTTATTAATTAATTTTAACTTTAATTTGAGGAGATAGCAACTAATTTTTTCACATTAGGTTTCTTTAAGTGTGTACTTATGACTGGATTAAATTCGTTACGTTTGGTGAGTGAGCTTCGGGGAGGTTTCCTTGTTTGTGTTGTCCTTCTGACGAGGATTTATAAGCGGGATTCGAGCCAACACATAAATCCGATATACTTGTTCACAACAACTACGTACCGTATATGTTCTTGGTTTTGGGGGAAATGAACAATAGCAACTTCATGTAACAAGTTAAGTACTACTCATAAACTGTTTCTCATAAGTTATTTCCTTATTATAGTGTTTGTTGATATTCATTGCACTTGCTATTTGGTCCTAGAACTGTAGTTAGCATTTCTTATTATATAGTTATCGATCGATATGTTAAATATTTTGGAATGAGTGCTTTTGTTCGCAATCATTTTGTTTGCAGTGCTCCAGTAAGTGAAAGAATATCGCTGAACTTAAACATGGTGGTACTGTGATAAATATATTGTTTATTTTCAGTGTTTGTACTTGAATAGTCGTCTAACACCGAACAATTTATGATGTTTTTAGTGTGCATGCGTGCTCTGGGGGATTTCACATCAAATATAATATATGCACTTCCCAGACTTATAAATTTCTATCTTCTGTACTTACAATAAGAATTCTGATTTTCTAGGAGTATCTTAAAGTTTCCTAACGTGTAAGTGCCGTCAATAATTTAAATCAATGGATGTATCTTAATCAAGTTCATGAGATAAACCAAATTAAAGAAATGATATATTTCACCTTTTAACATATAAAAGAACAGAAGAATTGTATCTACAAATTATTTATAATTTCCTTGTAATATTTCTTATATAGTTTTAAATATGTACACACTTTGCAATTCTTTTTGCATATTGCATACTATTATTTCTTAATCCTAGTAAAAATGAATCAAAGAAGTATAGTTATACACTTTTTTTTTCAAAGTTAATGAAACACTTTTAACTACAATTTTGTAAACATATAAATAAATCAAACCATAGCAATATTTAAAAAGTATGAAATTTATATGTATATAGCATGTAACTGTTTTTTTTTTTTATTTTATTAATAAACAACTTGTAATTAATATAGCAACACCAAGAAGGTGACATGCTACACACAGTGTAGCATGTAGTATATCTTATCAAAGAAATATTTCTAGCTTCATAACATTGTGATTTTCTTTTTTCTACAAATTATGTCATTATCAAAAATAATAATCATTTTCTTCAGTTTTAAAAGTAATTTTTCATTTGTATGACATAAACAGCTAGATTTTGATTTGAAGTAATTTTACAGTGGCAATTTTCTAGTTTTTTGTATATTCAAGGGCGACTTGGAATTCAGGGATTTGGGAAATTTTATGTCTGGAAAAGTCAGGGAATTATGCAAAAATCTCTTCTAAATGAGGGAGATTTAAAACTCTTTACAATGTTTATCGTCATTTGATACAGAATACCGTGTTTAATCGCGTAACAGTCGCACCCCCATTTTGAAGCAGAAAAAAGAGCTTTAGAGTTACAATATTATATAGTAGATTTTACCCGCATAATAGTCGCACCTGGACTTTCAACATGAAAAATTGGCAAAAATAGTGCGACTATTATGTGAACAAACATGGTAGTTTTGGCTTCTGGTGATCGGAACAGCTTTAGTATTGGTCATTATTGGCAGTCTTTGTCGTAACTTTGTGAAATTTTCAATGGCATTAATATTTTATTTAAATATTATGTATTCATTTTTTTAAATTTTTAAACAGGGATGTATAGATTTTTTTTATAATTCTTATTCACTATATTTTAAGTTAACATTTACTCTGTGTGGGGGGGTTCCACCCCCTCAAACCCCGTTTCTTTCTTTTAAATAAATATTCAACAATTTCAGATTACTAACAACCATAGTCAGATAAAAGAAAAAGCTATCTGCGCACATAATCCAAAACTATCTGCAAACTCATATGACGTATTTAACGGGGAGAGGGGGGAGGGGGGGGGCTCCTGAGAGTTCGACACCCCCCCCCCTTAAAATTTTGATTTTTGTCACTATAATGATAGTCTTTTTGTGAAAAATTCTGCTTTTTTTACGGTTTGGACCCCCCCCCCCTCCCAAAATGTTTCCTGAATACGTGCCTGCTCGTGATAACTGAATACATATTGCGTATATGAACACGTGTATATGCATTCGAAGCCAACGAGGTATAATAGGGTAAGAAGTCTATAAGAAGTCGTTGTTCGAAGCACACATCTGTGCAACGCGCTTGCGCTATAGTGATTAGCTGCTGTTGTTGTGAACATGTATATCGGATTCGTGTGCTTGGCTCGAAGTCCGCTTGTAAATAATCGTCCGAATGACAAAACAAGGGAGTTACCCTCTGTGGGGGTCTTTGCAAGGGGTCTAACCCGTATTTACCCTAAGTTTCGGAGAAAACCACAAAAAACACCGAACGGTTAGGTCGGCGGATGTGCGATGGAACCCGAACCCGGGACTTTCACACTTCGGCCGTCTACCATTTTCAGTGATATAACCACTGTGCCATGGTGAGGCTTTGTGCAAGATAAATTGTTTATTTATTTTAATGCATAAATTTTAAATCCATTTCATATCAGTGTCTAGTTATAAAAGTATTTTTTTGATATTTTGCTTATTATACAGTCTGATCATCAACGTTTTAAATTTCAAAATCTCGAATCATAAGTGTAGTCAGTGGCCAATATCCTGAATCAGGAATACTAAACATAAATAGAAATTTTTTATTCAATACATGTTATGTAAGAAAGTAATTAAAAATTAGCGCAGATCTGATCGCTCTGTAAGCAGTTCTTTATAAAAGTTTTACATTTAAAAAGAGAGGAATGCTTAAAAATTTGAGCTTTTCCCGTTTAAAAAGTTGAAAATTTGATTCTTTTTTCTTATTCATTATTTTCCAAAAAGATTTGACGAAAATTAAGCATATTGTTAAATGTAGTAAAAATATTTTATCATGTAAATTTATTTCGTATGTTAAATAGCAATGATGCATACAGTCTTCTATTTTAAAACAAGATGGTAATTTTGACATTTTAATTTGGAAGGGCAGGCCCATGGTCAGGATTTTTATTCGGGGAGGCTCAAATATTCAAATACTATAACTTAAACATAGGTATCATGGGGTCCTATGAAATGTGCAAGAAAGAGCCCCCCACCCTCCGACATAGGCAAGGCATAGTGATCATTTTTAAAATATACTGAAACTTTTTGTATTTTAGTACTGAAGTGTCATAAATACTGAAATAAGCCTTTTCTAGAATAAGGATCTTCCCTAGAATACTGGGTGGATTGTGGTAATGGGGCCCCTTGGGTGCCCCTCTCTTGTAGAGGACGCGGGGCTGCAGAGCCTGTTTCCCTACATCTGCCTCTGTATATAAACATACATATTTGAACTTTCGGGGGGGGGGGTGTAGCTCCTCAAGCCTCCCCTTCCCTTGCTACGTGCCTGTCGAGGGGGAATTACAACAAGTGCTGCTGAAAAGTAAAATTATTATGCTCCTAGCTTGTGCTAACAAATTTCAGTTTATAGATGAGTCAAAAGTAAAATGTGATTTTTTAAATGTGTTTAATTCACTGAAGTAAATTATTTTGTTTCTAGCTGTTGCTTGGAATAAATCCTAACAGAGGATGCAAGAAGAATCCTGATGTGAAAAAAGCGTGAGGCCGTTAATATGAAAATTCTCAATTTACTTAATAAAATGTCGGCATATGAGCTACTTGACCACTAATTATATATTAAGGAATACCCATGAAAGGGAGCAAATCTATAAAATTATTAATAATAAACTTTGTAAATACTCCTTTGTTTTTACTTTATAAATACTGTATTTTTTTTCTTAAAATAAATCTAATTTTTCACAATTTTTCTTGACGTATTTCTTTGATTATTAATGGATATTACAAAAATCTAAGCATACATATATCATGCAAGAATAATTTTAAACTCATAAAAACTATTTCTGAAAAATAAGGTGCATATATGTATATACATTAAAACCTCTACTAACGGTCACCTCCGAAGACTGACTTCATCTCTTAAACCAGACACTGTTAGAAGTTTACAGAATTTAATTGAGACTATTGAATTAACATTATTGTGAACCTCCAAAAAACGGTTGTCTCATATAATGGCCATTATTTTATGGGACCAAATGTAGCTGCTTTTCAGAGGTTTCACTCTATAAATGTAGTATTTACTTGAACGACGCCATCACTACATTAATCAATAGTTTAGAAGCAAACATATATATTCTTTTAACTACGATGACGCGCTACAATCACCTAAAAAGTAAACTTTAGAGAAATACTTCCACTAGCTTCATTTACTACAAATACCCCAACCATTTATTTAGGGACAATTGACATGACAAACTGATACGCTTCCCTCCCCATGAACATAGAAATTGATGGATAATATCAAGAAATACTTTTGAAAGCAATAAAAAATAAACTTTAAACTATATGCTTGGAACATCTACACTCCCACCCCTGATACATTGATTTGTGTATAAATTTTCGAGCTTTGAAATGCATTGATTCATTTGAAATCAGCTTCTTTGATTACTGTTTTACTTGATTGATAGAAATCGTTCTTATAAATCTTTCTTTTTTCAACCTTAATATTTTATTTTTTACAGTTACTTAATTTTAAAGTATGCCCTTGGATGGAATTGATTGAAATTAATTAATGTCACCTATGATTTCAAAACATACTCAAGAATTTATTTTCATTAACATTTCGTAGCAGAATTTTTTTACCACTTAACAGGGCCAAGGTCGTCGAAAGAAGCTAGTATATAATAAAATTACTGAATTCTTTAAGTAATTGTAAGTAAGTAATTTTTTAAAGTAATTTTAAGTAAGGAATTGAATTATTAAAAACAAAAGAAAGTTGTTATAAATACAAAATATATTTCATAAATATAATGATTTTTTCTGTAAATTCCTTAAATCAAGCTGTAAAAAAATGGTTAAAGTCTGCTACATTGACAGAAATATACCGTCGACAAAACACGGGGAATCTGGAAAATTACAGATTTCTTGAGTATCTAAAAAACAAAATACAAAACATTTCTATAAAATAAACTGAGAATCTGTAAAAAATTTTTAAAAAATAAAGAAGAAATCAGTAAAACGCTTAGAAGATTTCTGTAAAAGAAACAGAGACTCTGTAAAAAATTAAAGACTTCTGTAAAACACACAAAATATTTCTGTAAAATTGATGAAGAATCTGTAAAAAATTACAGAGGACTTCTGTAAAACACACAGAAGATTTCTGTAAGATAGATGGAGAATCTGTAAAAAATTACGGAAGACTTCTGTAAAACACACAGAAGATTTCTGTAAGATAGATGGAGAATCTGTAAAAAATTACGGAAGACTTCTGTAAAACACACAGAAGTTTTCTGTAAAATAAACTGAGAATCTGTAAAATTATGGAAGACTTCTGTAAAACATACAGAAGATTTCTGTAAAATAAACGGATAATCTGTAAAAAATTACAGAACATTTCTGTTAAATATACGGAAATAAACTGGCGTCCTGGCTGACAGTTTTTTTCTGTAAATTTGACAGACTTTTTATTGCAGTGTAACAATTGGTTAAAAAATTACAAAAAAATCAAAATCTAAAAATTTTGAATTATTTTCTAATTTTTTTTTCTTCTGTGAATTGAAATGTACTTTGAAAATGGTGACTTTTTCTTTCCTCATCGGGAGACTTATCCATTTTACGAATGCCTTTCTTTTTCTGGTAGGATTATTATTACGAGCCTCACTGCACCGCATTATATCCATTTGTCAAATGTGGTTGAGTTTGACATCAAAGGAGACGCTTACACAAATATATGTATGCATTGTCGCGTTTAATTAACCCAATTGCTCTCAAACAAAGCAGACGAAAGGATATGATTCTCTGATCTACATGCAATGGAATGGGACTTCTCATCCTTAGAAGTAACTTTAATTTCAACTCATATTTTAGCAGATACACTGAACAAGTTTGAGTGCGCTATTTTAGCACAAAAATAAAGCTTATTTTCATAATAATATAAATAAATAAATAAATGAAAATGGTGTGTTGTCGGACAAAAGTCCATTGTTATTGAAAATAGATTAACCCTTTAACGCGCAGTGTTTCCGCTCTGGGGACACCCAACTCTGACGTTTTGACTGTTGCCAGTCACGAAGAATAGATTTGATTTCTATAAAAATAGTTGCGGATGACAAAGCTCCACGAGAATCCTTTACTTTTTATAGCACGCCATTTCCCGTAAAAAAAAAATGGCACGATTATTTTTAACAGCACTGACATCTGCTGAAAAATGGTAGAATGCGATAACAGCCGGATAGATTGCCCAATGCTGAAAAAAGGGCAGCTGTTGCCATCGCTCGATTTAACTACCAGCAAAATGGCGGAAGATCGAAACATTCATCGCACGCCACAGATCTAGAGACCTTTTTTTGAAGACAGCTGGCTGTGCTCTTTTTTCAGCATTGGGAAAGGGTTGCGCCTCAAAGGGTTAAGAAATCAAAGGGACGCTTCAACACTTCTTCCAAAGTGACTATTAATGGGTACCTGAAGAGGACATTTCCAACCCCACACTGCTATGTGATTCTCAACGGTCTTGATTCCCTCTATCACCCCTTACACCCCCCCCCCAAGAGTTCTGAATCACCCTGTATATCAAGGTCAAAACAACTGATTGTGAGAAGAAACGTTTTCAAAACATTTCATTTAGTAATGTTTGACCGCCTCACCATGACACAGTGGTTATATCACTGAAAATGGTAGACGGCCAAAGTGTGAAGGTCCCGGGTTCGGGTCCCATCTCGCGGTCGTCGATCTAACAGTCTGGAGTTTTGGTAGGCTTTCTCCAGATGTAACATGAATACGCGTTAGAACCCCTTAGAAAGTCCTCCTACCAAGGCATCCCTCATCTTAGGCAGATACCCCTCGTGCAGGTTTGCCTTATTCACACACAACATGAGTAATGTTTAACCACTTATAGAGATTGATGTGTTGGAACTCTTTATGCTTCTACAGATACTCTATATATTTTTGATACATGTTACTAAAATATTTAAATTTTGTTTCGTTCAGTGCTGTTCAACGTCATCAAAAATGAGCTGAAAATAATTATACCCCATATAAGGTGGTGCATTGTGCCCTTGTAAAAGAGTTATAAACATACACACATTATTTTCAGTTGGAAAAACACTGTAATAACCATTTCTGATCTTTATATATTAAATTCTTAACGATGGAAATAAATCGAAAGCAGTTAGAAATAAGTTATAAACAAAACAAAAGTAAAGAGACAAAAAATATAAACACTTTTATTTTTTTTTGAAAAATGCTTTTGAAAGATTCTATTCCGAAATTACTCCCTTAGTTTTAAAAATGTAGAAGTATCCATATTAAAACTCACTATTACTTGAGCTGAAATTCAGTGGATATTATAGCTGGGTCGGGGGGGGGGATAGGGGCATCTTGAAAAATACCTATTTTCACAATAATTTAGATATTTCAATATTTTTTCTATGGAGATACATTTTAACATCATAAAAAGTACTTCTAATGGAGTTTTAGGATATTTCAATAATATCAATGTATGTAAACTTGCTTTTGCTCTAAACATACTGCCTATTAACAGGGGATATTGAAAAACTTTCTTCCAGATTCCTTATAATAAGATAAATCATTTATATTTTTATACATATTAGCAGAGACTTCAAAGGAAGTGAAGAAAAATTGAGAGTAAAATTGTAATTCTTATTAAAAAAAAATTTCTTCTAAGGTGGGATAAAATGGGGGTATGGTTAGACTTAGCTAAGTTCTACGTAATATTGACATTTCTATGTATCCTCCAGCTAACTATTCCTGAAAAAACAATTATAATAAAAGATATTGACATTTTAATACACTGTTTTTTGTAGAAATTAATTTTGTAGAACCAGTAGCATAGCCAAGCATTTTTTCGGGGGTGAGTGAGAACTCAAAAAACTAGAATGCCATATATGCAGTTTATAAAAATTGATATAACATTTCTTTTTTTGTTGTTTGGGGGGGGGGATGGAACTCTTTTATCTTTTCCTACAAGTGTTCACATATAAAAATCCATTAAAAAAACGAAAGAAAAAATAAATTAATAAATCAAATTTGAAATTTTTGCAGTTGGGGAAACATACGAGTACATTAGAGAAGATATTAAATTTGGTTTAGGTCCTAGCTGAAAGTCAAATTTTTCTAGGGGAACTTTCAAATTTATCCACAAATGCGTAATATTTTTCATACCTTATGTTTAATTATTTCGGGGGTGGCTATAACCCCACCAGCCATCCCTTGCCTTTACTCCTGTGTGGAACCAAGTAACATTTGCCATATACTGAGTGAACCTGAATTTGATAACCGTTGAATTTGATATCGTGGCATTATTTCTTTAGATAAATACTAGCTGAAGTACCCGTTCTTCGCACGGGAATGAATGGACTTTTTGATATTACGATTTGTGGTGATTACTATTCATTGTAATAAACAGATATAGCAAAGTGGATATCGCGTTATATTGTGTCCAATAATCATACATACCGAATTGCAAGGCAATCGTTTGTACGGTGCAGAAGGCCATGCGGCGTAGCGCAATCTAGTGGCGAGTTTTAGCAAAACGGATACGGCGAAAATATTTTTCGCATTCAGATATCGATGTATACGAATTTTCATGACTATCGGCTGGACAGTCCTGAAGTTCATGTGTTGACGCGACATTTAGTGGCAAGTTATAAGAAAATTGATAGCGTCAAACTCTTCCCCGTGTTCAAATATCTATGTATACCTATTTTCATAGCGATCATTTGCACAGTCAAGAAGTGATACACTGCAGGGCCATCCAGTGGTTCAATAAAGTAATGATTTGCTACAGCGCCGTCAAGTGGCGAGTTATAGCAAAATGGATAACGCCAAAATATTCTCATTGTTCAAATAGCTATGTATACTGATTTTCATAGCGACCGTGTTCAACTATCTATGTATACCAATTTTCATAACGATCATTTCCACTGTCAAGAAGTGATACACTGCAGGGCCATCTAGTAGTTAATTAAAGTAATGATTTGCTAATGCGCCGTCAAGTGGCGAGTTATAGCAAAATGGATAACGCCAGAATATTCTCATTGTTCAAATAGCTATGTATACTGATTTTCATAGCGACCGTTTGAATGGTCAAGAATTTGGCCTGCTGCAGCGTCATCTAGTGGCGAGTTAAAATAATAATGCATTGCAGTGTCATCTAGTGGTGAGTAACATCAAAAGGAACGCAGTTAGAATATATTCTTCGTGCTCAAATGTGTAAGTATAAAAAATTTTATGCCGAACGGTCGAACGGTATAGAAGTTGATGCTTTTCAGCGCCATTTAGCGGCAAGTTACAGCAAAATGGATAGTGAAAAATATTCTCCGTGTTCTAATATTCGCGTGTACCAAATTTCATCGAAATCGGTTGGACGATATTCGCATAGCAAACGGATAAACGGAATAGAATTCGACGTTCTGCTGCGCCACCTTGTGGCAAGTTAGAGGAAAACGGATAGCATAAAAAGCTTCTCCATGATAAAAGACTTAGGTGAACCAAATTTCATGGTGCAACGGTGCTCAACGGTGCTGGAGTTTTTCAACCTCATACACTCATACCAACATTCATTTTTATCTATAACCAGTGTCATTATATATCCCAGTCTCAAATAAAATCCAGTTTCAAATCTAAGCCTCGCCAAAGTGCCAACATACGCCATTTTGCAAGCGTTTTTTCAGGAAATCATTCGAAGCATTGACTTAGCAGCAATAATATATGGGAAATGGTTCGACCGCGAAAAAGTAAAGCAAGCCTTTATTTGAAAAGTTGAATCCCTTAATACAGCCGAATTTTTTAAAATTATCAACTATAACGTGTTTTATTCATCATTACTCCGATGTACTAAATGAGAAGATTTCAATTTTCTGAAATTTGGCGGAATTCCCCCAACTTAAATCAATGTACTCATTTGGCGAGAAATCTGGAGATAGATCAATTGAAATCCCTTAATAACTGCATTATTTCTTCACGGATCATTAAAATTTAACGCTGTATTCTAATAAAACCTTTGCACTTGTTTTCAAAAATCTATTTCCTTAAGCTCTCAATAAATTGCGCCAAGCCGAAATCTGTGCAAACCGCTAGAACTCACTTTCACAAAATCGGCATTTGAGCCATTTTATTTTTTCGCCAAACTAAAATAATTTACCTATTAGCCTCGGAAATCTTCAATTCTTATTGTTTTGCGTGTAAAGCATTACATTCCTGCTCTGATTTCCCATGCACACGATATTATAATTTAAAAAAAATAACCTTACGAATATAAACTAACAAAAAAAAATCATTATTATTCTTTTATTTTTACTTTGAGAATTTAAAACATTTTATTCGGCAAAATCGCCACTCATGGCAACCACGATCCTTATTTCACACTTTTTTCACTACAGGGGTTACAATTACGGAAAGCTTTTTGCGTGAAGAGCATAAAAAATCTCTTAAATTCCGGGAACGGGTGGACTTTCAAAGTTTTAAAGTGGACTATGAGTTATTCTATATTATTTTACATATCTGTACTAAATTTCAG
Organism: Cheiracanthium punctorium; assembly: GCA_038373885.1. Classification (NCBI taxonomy): domain Eukaryota; kingdom Metazoa; phylum Arthropoda; class Arachnida; order Araneae; family Cheiracanthiidae; genus Cheiracanthium; species Cheiracanthium punctorium. The sequence continues at coordinate 20,985 of JAWZYV010019268.1, forward strand.
GCCGATAGGTCCATTTTTGTGGATTTGTATACGAATCAAATCCACAAACAAACAAACAAACAAACAGAATTTCATTTTTATTTATAAGATTTTGGGAAATAATCCTTTTCTGTGCATCCTTTTCTTAAAATATATTAAGACTACATTGAATTGGGTGCCTTTCCTTTCATTCATAGCATTAACAGGATTTTTATTAAAAATATACAAATATTTTTGTACTACCCCCATTTTCATCCACTATGGGGGGAAATGGGGGTATCAATACTTGTCTAACTAAAAGTGACATCGTAGAAAAGTATTTTGATAACATTAAAAAATAATGCTATATATTCAATCAATTTAAATCCAATGTTTGTACTATACGTCAATAATTTAATTAACATAAATTTAACAGCTTGATTTTAGGACCTTTTAAAAAATACATGATTTTCCCACCATTGTCCCTCGCCTTACCCTAAATATTTTATGCTGTTTATTGATTTTTCACTCAGTCAAAAATATGTACTTACGAAAATTCTGTCGCCTTCCTTAACTGAGGCCATTGCCATAATGCATAGTTACTTGCAGCCCAAGACCATTTCATAGGTCGTTAAGTAGTCCCTATAACAGCAGACAGGGATTAAAAGTCAGCTTGGGACGTCATAATGTGCCAACCAGGTAGCTTGTTTTTCATGCCTCACTTTTACATTCAATTAGCAAGAACTTGATAATGTTCTTTGTTAGTTTTTTGTTTCTGTTTTGTTCCGTTTGATGAGCGCACCACAAGCTAAGTTTAAAAACTATTTCACGTTCTGTTAACCAAAAGCTTAGTTATTATCACGTGATGAAAAGAAAAAAACTAATTAATATTTAGGACAAGTAAAAATTAACATAAGCTACCAAATACCGATAGGTAATTATAATAACTGTAATGATTGTAAGAATTGGCTGCCTGTCGACACATTTCAAGACTCTATTACTTGCACCTTCACTACAGCGTAACGAATTATTAAACAGAAATGAAGGTAGAGATTTTTCCATTTCGTTGCCATCGTTGCTTTTTTAGCTTGAAATTCCGACCCGTGCAAATCGTTTGCAAAGACCAGAAAACAGTGTATAGAGAAATTAAGATGGACGCTTTTAAATTGAAACTACTGGACTGTATTGAATTGAATTGTAATATAACAAATTTTGAGAAAGCGACGTTGATGCCTATTCCTAATACCAAACTAAGCCGTTTAAGATATTTATTCTGATTAGCGTGATTGTGAATGCTTACTTCCTTACTATTTTGTTCTAAGAACATGCCATCTTAATCCTCCAGTAAGCAAATGGAAGAGAGGCACAACAAGCTTGAAACAAACGCAAAAATTTAAGCACATTCGACTTCGGCTGTTAAATATGGAATTTTCTGTAAGGGGAGTGAATCCAATTCTGTGAACCCCAGATTTCGAACAATTATCAGCTTAATGGTATTGAGTTAATGCGTAAGCAAGAGGATTTACGAGACGTAACACTACCGCTTGCTGCGGCTTGGTTATAATTAAACACAAATGGTTGAATTCCTAAACTTGCTCTCTCTTTGATTGTGACCTTCTTTTCATATTGTATATTTGTAATTTTATAAACTTTAAAATATTATTTTTGATTTCATTTCTCCACTATGATTTGTTTTGCAGTCGAAGTTCTTGAAAGTTGGAAGTTAGAGTATTCTTGAGTAAGCACAATGCGAAGCATTTGAGACTCGAACTGATTTGAATCCTTGCAAGTTATGTTGAAGATATTAAAAATGTAATATTTTAAGTTATCATCAAGATCAACTCATTATTCTAATAAGTTCTTTTCACTACCAATATAATCACTTTTATGTTTGTCTTGGTTAAGCTTTATCAAGTTTTTTGCTCTCGAACAAATGAAAGAAACCATTTTAATCTTTATAAGGATAATGTCAAACCCTTTACGTACGAAATAACTATGACCAATATGGATTCGATATTCATGAGCTCTCACCGGATTTGAAGGGTTGATAGAAGGCCATAGCCCAGTGGTTCAAGGCAGTGGTCCCCAATCCCCAGTCCGTGGATCGAATGGTATCGGGTCCCCCAAGGGGGCATGTAATTATTTTCATTTTATTTACTGCGTGTTTCGCTCGGGTTTCTGTAATTTTGTTTAGCCTGTGCTAATATACCTTTCTAACAGAACTAAGAAATGGAGGAATATGATATTAGATCAGAATTAACAAGCATAACATTAGTTTAAGCAGCCAACTAAATAACAGATCACATTTTTACAAATCTAAATCTTAGAGATGTAACCACCAAACCTCAGTTGCTTATAAATAATACTATCACTCAATTTTTCCTTATAAATTTAAGATTTTAAAAGTAATTTCACAAATGCTTACTAGAAGAAAGCAAGAAAGATAAATCATGCCACACATCGATTATAAAACACTTTCCAACACAATAATATTTTTGTGCGAAATTTTTAGATTTTGGATATAAAAAATCTGTACATCATTTTAAATGTATTGTATCATGTTTAAATGTATTGTAAATCTGTATAATCATTTTAAATGTATTTTTGCGAGACCTTGTAAAAAAACTTAAATGTTCTTTTTCATTTTTAAAATGAAGAATAAGTTGTCATAGAAGTCTGTTTTGTTGTGGTTGAAATGGATGAGTGTGTCTGAACTGCCACAGACCATAACGTATTGTAATTCTTTAGAGTGCTCCTGTTGGAGAATTAAAAATTCTAATAACGCTATTTTCTGTGGAGAGCACTATTTTGTAATCCTTAAAGCTTGAACGAGGTGAGTTGAAACAGTCTGTTTCAACTCCTCTTAGTCACTCAATTTTTATGAAATTAAGAACAAGAAGGAGAACACAGCGATATTAGCTGTGCCGGTGCTGTTATTAGAATCGTTAGTTAATGAGCTTTCAAAACATAAAAAGAAACCTAACAAATCCATTATGAAAATGCAGATATTTAAAAAAAAATCCAAATTTACTCTCTGCAATTTTTTTTAATGTAAGTGCTAGAACATCGCAACCGCGCACCTCCATTGAAGATCGAAAACTGACAATCTTGAGGGTGGTGGAAGCAGCTAAATTGAGCTGTTGCTATCCCGCTAATCGTTTTAACGGTGTTGTTCGAAAAAAATCATGTGATTTTGGTACATAATTACAAATAAACTAATTATGCCAGGCACTTCAAAATTTTGAAACTGTATCTTTAAAAGCTGTACTACATACTGCAATAAACGATCAATCTGTATCAGTTTCAAAAGTTTTAGAAAAAATTCTTAAAAATCGGAAATTTTCCCAAAGCGTGTCACTCTTCGAAAATCTTGCAGCTCAGATCCATGTTTAAGAATTTTTTCTGAAAATTTCACAAACGCCACGGCATTTTCGCTTATTGCAGTGTCTAAAGCAGCTTATGAAGAACCATCTGGAATTTTTTGGAGACCATGGTGCTATTAGTTTATTTCAATTTGTGTACCAAGACTAAAAGCAGAGTTCTTTTTTTTTTTCGACATACACCCTTAAGTTCCAAGGACGAGAAATCAGAACCTTTTTGAAATCACCTCTGTTTCAATTCCCCTTGGTCTTCCCTAGTCGTATTTGTAAAAATTATATCCGAATTAAATTTTGCGGAAATTTTGACAGCTTTCTTGCGCATTTGTTAGGACAAAGATTAAAAGTTTACAAAAATTCAATC